>BLSH010560358.1:679478-693808 GCA_018402905.1 Glandirana rugosa | reverse complement strand
ATGCTGGCCAGTGTATCTCTGGGTGCAGTGTCCGGCAGGAACCTCGGTTTGGGAATGTGGTGTGCTCTGTCTACGCAGAGTTCTATGTCTGACAGGGTGGGTACAAGGGCTTTCATGAGGCCCTGGACATAATTAGTCAGTTCGCTGGGAGCAATGGTCTCAGGAATACCTCTAAACTTGATATTATTCCACCTCGAGCGGTCCACGAGGTCTGCGATTTTGTTTTGTAGCCGTAGGACTTCTGATTCCTGGTCAGCAGAAGCATCAATCAGGTCATTGTGGGCTATGTATAGGTCGGCCATTTTGGCTTCTATATGAGATATTCTATTCTCATGCTCTTGGGTCTTTTCTTGTAGAGGGGCCATCATCTCATGAAAGTCTGTGAATAAAGTGAGAGCAACATGTTTTTCATGGTGGCCTCGGTTATGGCCTGGTCTGTGGCCGGGAATGCCTCAATGGGGCCCGATTGCCTGAGCTGCCTTACTGCTTGGGGTGATAAGTACAAGGTCCCGGGGGTGTCAGTGTCTCCCTCCCTCGATTTCTTAGTCTTGGTAGGGCTTCTGGTGGTAGGAGAGGGAGAGGGGGACGATTCGTCCATCTCCGCTTGTTGACCATGTGGTTCGTTGCACGGAACGAACGGCTGTTGCACCGAACAAAGGTTTCCCTGGGAATCGGCCCCATTTTTCTTACCCCCACTCGGAGCCGCCGGGAAGAAATCCGTGAGCCGCTGGAGCAGACGGTTCTCCTTTAGTCGCTTCGACATTCCTCCGGATGTCTGCTGATACTTGGAGATGTCGCCGGTTGCTTTTTTCCCCCTTGTGCCTGCTATTATGCAGCTTTAATCGGCGTGGAGAGAGCGGAGCTCAGTGAAACAAATCTGTCCTCATTGCTGGCCGGCCACGCCCCCCCAAAGTTGGACCGTTTTAATGTCGGACAGTGTGAATCCAGTCTAAAGGAGGTCTACATGCAAACACAAAACATATTAATTAATAGGACTAGGCCCACATGATCTCCTGCGTACATACTATTTCGCATTTTCATTTCATTAAAACTCTTTGATGTCAAAGCTTCTGACTTGTATATCATAATTACATAAAACTGATTGTTTTACATAGGTAGATGAAAAAAAATAAAAAACATTTAATACACATGAAATAGCATATTAAGGAAGACACAGCATTGTTGAACAAGGCCAACAGCAGCAAGTTAAATATACTATGTATGCATGGAGGCTGGACACCTTTCTTTAAAGTTTGGTGAGATTCAGAGTTCGCGTTTCTGAAGCACATACAAAACAAGCAGATACATGTGTTTGTTCTTCTAGCCAGTAGCTTAACATTGTCAGCCTTCAACACAAACTGCTACTATTGTCAGGATCTCCGGGGAAGTAACTTTGCAATGGTTTCACCACAAATATTTTCTTAAGAAAACTGAGTACATTGCAGCATGATGCCAAATATAGTGGAAAATTAGTTTGGGGGTTTGCATAAACTTTACATGCTTTTTGCTTATCCACTTCCCGTCCTTGCTATAGCCGAATGACAGCTACAGAGCGATTGTCCAATTCTGGGAGGACGTCACATGATGTCCTCCCAGAACCTCACCAACTGCGCGCCTGTTGCGGCGGTGCGCAGCCGGCACGCTCTGATTGCAGAATGGAGTAAAGGACCAATCACAACAGAGAGGAGAGCTGATAACCAGCTTGTGTGAAAGAGATTACTACACTGATAATCAGGGCACTGATTATCAGCATCCTGATTATCAGTGCAGCCCCAACAGTGCCCATCAGTGCTGCCAATCATTGCCCATCAGTGCTGCCAATCAGTGCCCATCAGTGCCTCCTCATCAGTGTCACCTATCAGTGCTGCCCACCAGTACCCATCAGTGCTGCCTATCAGCGCTCATTAGTGGCACCTATCAGTGACCATCAGTCATCAGTGCCGCCTATCAGTGCAGCCTCATCAGTGCCTCCTCATGAGTGCACACCAGTACCGCCTCATCAGTGCCCATTAGTGCAGCCTATCAGTCCAGACTATCTGTGCTCATCAGTGTCACTTCATCAGTGCCCATTAGTGCAGCCACACCAGCACATATCAGAGAAGGAAAAGAATTACCTGTTTGGAAAATTTTATAACAAACTACTAAAACGTTTTTTGTTTTTTCTAAATATTTGGTCTTTACAAAAAATAAAAAAACCCAGTGGTGAGTTATTACCACCAAAATAAAGCTCTATTTGTGTGAAAAATATGATAAAATTACCACACATGTGAGAGATCGTCAGAGTGTGAGCAATAATGCTAGCACTAGACCTACTCTGTACCTCTAACCTGGTAACCGCTAAAATTTTTTAAAGTGTCGCCTATGGAGATTTTTAAGTACCGGAGTTTGTCACCATTCCGCGAGTGTGGGCAATTTTCAACCGTAACTGTTTGGTATCTATTTACTCGACATAACATCCTCTTTCACAATATACAAAAAAAATTGGGCTAACTTTACTGTTGTCTTATTTTTTAACTCAAAAAAAGTGTTTTTTTTTTTTTAATTGTGCTTGAAAGACCGCTGGGCAAATACGGAGTGACAAAAAGTATTGCAACGATCACCATTTTATTCTCTAGGGTGTTTGACAAAAAACAATAACGGAAAATTCCTATCCGATACTTACCGTAATTTTCCTTTCCTGATGGACTCCATGGCAGCCTACGTGTGGGTTTACCCCGCCCTCCTCACTCCCATAGGACCCCATTACCATAAATTTAGCCTCATGGCCCGCACCTGTGTTCTGTAAATAGCTCCTCCTCCACATCTGAGGGTGGGAACTCCGGCTGCCATGGAGTCCATCAGGAAAGGAAAATTACGGTAAGTATCGGATAGGAATTTTCCATTTTCCTGACAGACTCCATGGCAGCCTACGTGTGGGACTTAACTAGTCCCAAAAAACCACACGGGCGGGATGCTGCTTAGAAACAAAATTTAATTCAGATTATCGGTTGCCAAAACACTTAAACCGAAACTGATAGAAGATAATGACTCCGGCTCCACACAGTAGTGTTCATGAATGTGTTCAGTGAGGACCATGAGGCCGCCCTGCAGATGACCTCCAGTGTTACGTGCCGTGCTGCCGCCCAGGATGTAGCGATGCCCCTGGTTGAGTGGGGTGTCACCGCCTCCGGGGGAGCCATGCCCTTTGCCCTGTAAGCCCTCTGGATCACTTGCACGATCCAGGCTGCTATAGATCTGGGAGAGGCCTCCTTCCCTCTGTTCTTCCCGGAAAACAGGACAAACAGGTTGTCCGAGCATCTGAACTCGGCTGTGGCCTGTATGTAGAGTTTCAGAATTTCTCCCACATCCAGAGGGTGAGTATTTGTGGAGCCCGGAGATCTAAACGTCGGAAGGGTGATTTCCTGATTTTCGTGGAAGACTGATGTAACTTTTGGCCTAGAACCGAGCATCGGAATTAGCACCACCCTGTCCGGAAAGAAGGTCAACAAAAGGCTCCTTGTAACCTAAGGCCCCGATCTCCGATACCCTCTTGGCAGAGGTTATTGCCACCAGGAAGGCCGTGTTCATGGATAGATCCTTCACAAAGGTCATGTCCTCTTGCCCGGATGACTGTTCCATCAAAAAGTCCAGGACTAAGGGTAGATCCCACTTCGGGAATCTGGCTCGCCTCTGAGGTCTTAATCTAGCTGCTCCCCTCAGAAATTGACGAACCAACGGCTCCGACGCCCATGAGGTACCTGAAAAAGCCGAAAAAGCCGAGACCTGCACTCTCAGTGAGCTGGTCGAGAGGGGTAATTCGAGTCCGGACTGTAGAAATCCTAGGACTTCCTGCACTCCTGCATCTCTGGCAGACTTCCCTTTAGAGGATAGAAACCCCGAAAACTTGGCCCAGATCCTAGCTTATACCCTGTTGGTGCTGGGTCTCCTGGAGCTCATAAGGGTGGAAATCACTCTGGGAGCGCAGCCCAAAGCCTCGAGCCTCTCCCTCTCAAAAACCAGACCATCAGATGCAACCGCTCTGGACGCGGGTGTAGGGTCGTGCCCTGAGACAAAATGTCCGGCCTGAGAGGGAGGGGCACCGGGGCCCCGTAGCTGAGCTGGGTGAGCAAAGTGAACCACGGGCTGTTGGGCCAGAACGGTGCTATCACCGTGACCTCGACCTCTTCGTCCCGAAGCCTCTGCAGGAAGCGGAGAATGATGGGGGTCGGAGGAAAGGCATAAGCTCTGTTGAACCTCCAGACATCCGTCAGGGCATCCACCCCGTAGGCTTGATGGCACTGACCCCTCGTGTAGAACCTGTCCAGTTTGTGGTTCAGGGGAGAGGCAAAAAGATCGACTTCGGGGCTTACCCCTAGAGACTGGATCCAGGCAAACGCCTCTGGGTGTAGGGACCATTCCCCGTTGTTCAACGAATACCTGGAGAGGAAGTCCGCCTGTGTATTCCGTACTCCCGGAATGTATATCGCCGAGATGTCCGTTAGGGCTCTCTGGGCCCAAGATAGGATTGGGCTCAATTCGTGCAGCAGGGACAGGCTCCGTGTTCCCCCCTGCCTCCTTACGTAGGCGACTGCCGTAGTGTTGTCCATCCTCAACAACACCGCCCTCCCCACTACTTGATGGTGAAAGGCTAGGAGGGCTTGGTGAGCTGCCCGTAGCTCTAGGATGTTGGAGACCGGTGTGCGGAACAGAGGGCCCCATCTTCCCTGGGCTACCTTGGATCCACAAAGAGCACCCCATCCTGAGTTGCTCGCGTCTGTAGTGATCACCACCCATGGGGGAGGGGAGATGGAATGACACTTGAGGAGATTCCTGCTCCGCAGCCACCACGGCAGGCTGCCCTTCATGGATGTCATTATGCGGACCAGGTGGTCTCCCTTGTCTGGTCGCCACTGCTGTAGGAATCCCAGTTGAAATGGGCGCCTCCTCCATCTGGCCCACCTGACCATTGGTGTTGTAGAGACCATGGTCCCAATTATCCGGAGGCACTGGGAGACCCTCAGGTGTGACGCTGACAGAGCTGGCCGTAGCCGCCTCCAGACTAGAGTTACCTTGTCCATGGGCAGGGAGATCGTGTTTTCTGCCGTGTTGAAGTGTGCCCCTAAATAAATTAGGGCTTGAGACAGCTCCAGCTGGCTCTTTGCGAGATTTAGTAGCCACCCGAACTGCTGTAGCCTGGCCATTACTAAGTCCCTGTGGGACAGCAGCTGATCTCTGCTCTGAGCCAGAATGAGCAGGTCGTCTAGGTAGTGGTGCACCCTTACCCCTTCCCTCCGGATCCCAGCCACCACAGCCAGGAGGACCTTGGAGAACACCCTCTGAGATGTTGACAGTCCGAAGGGGAGGCACGTGAACTGGAGGTGACTTTCTCCAATCAGAAAGCGGAGGTATTTGCGGAAACCCTCCTCTACCTTCTGACCGAATAGCCTCAACTCCCGGAGGGTAGAGTTTCTGGCCACGTCTTCCGAGACTGACCTTAGAGTAATGTCCATCTCGTCGGTCCAGACCTCCATCGCCTTAGACACCACCACTAGGGCGAGCGCAGGCTTGCAGGCCATGCCTGCTGTCACATATACCCTCTTCAGATCTAAATCGATCTTTCTCTCCAGGGGATCTTTAAATGATACTGCATCTTCTAAGGGGAGGGTGACGTGTTTCGCCAGCCTCATCACCGCTGCATCCACCAGCGGGGCGGTCTCCAAGTTCTTGACTTCCTCCTCTTTGAAGGGATAAAGTCTACTTGCCCTGATGGCTAAAGACGACTTCTTGTCCACCTTTTCCCACTCTTCCTTTAGGATTTCCCCTAGCAAAGGGAAGCTAGGGCGCTCTTTATGAAGATGCTTAAAGAACTTCCTTTGTTTCGCCGGGGAAGACACCGGCTCCTCCCACCTTAAGGCTTCCTTGGCCGCCTTGATGAATGGGGGAATCTGGGCAACATCAAAGCCCCCAGGCTCTTCCCCTTCTGACTCTTCCTCAGAGAGATCTCGGGGAGTAAAGCGCGGCTGGGACGGACCTGGCTCTTCAGGGGCGAACCCCTCCAGTGAGTCTGCCACAGAGGCCTGGCTGTGGGTGTGGGGTGGTCCGAGATCCTTTAGTGATTGCTGGACGACCCGCCTCACAAGAGCCTCCATCCCAGGGTTAGGGCCGGTATGAACGTCGGCCTCCCTTTCCTACACCGCCTTGGCATAACATGTGTCACATAGTGACTTTCCTTCTGGCCTCTTTGGGCCGCAGCCCCAGCATGCTCTGTGACTGGAGTGGCTGCTATGGCGGTGGGAACGGTGTCTGGAAGAGGAGTGGGAACTCCTTCTTGGGTGTCAATCCCGCGACTGGGATCTCTGGATCTTGATGAAGAGTGACGATATTGCGACCTGGCAGGGTCCCTGGTCTTTCGTGTGCTCCTGTGTGACCTGTGAGGGCTAGAAGACAAGACCAGAATAGGGAGAGAGAGATAGGAACATAAACAAAAGAGACGGAACTATTCACGCTCCTCCTCCCTCGCCCAGCCAGCCCCAGACCTACCTGTCGGGCAAGGGCTGGCCACTAGGGGGCGGGAAATGATCCAACTCTGAAGGATCCATTGCTACAGAAAGAGGGGAGAGAGAATAAGGCTTTTATATGCATACCTCTCCCCCCCTCCCCTCCCCCTCCAGACCTCCCCGCGGGGCTTACCTGGAGAGCAGAAGGAAGAGCCTGGGGACACTGCCACCAAGCCCGCAGTCTATCCCAAGGACTGCAGGGCCTGACAGTCTTTTAAATCTCGCGCGACGCCACCCGCACGATCGCGCATGCGCCCGCCGGGCGGCCAGCTCATCTGCACACGCGCGAACCAGGCCTCGATCTCGTCGGCCTTGCACCTGCGCAGTAGACCCGCCGCGGAGGACGCGGCGGACCAGGAGGAGCGCACTGCGTTCCAACACATACTGCCGAGCAGACCACAAAGGATGGAGGGAAGCACAAGACAGGTAGGAGGATGCATTTTTGCACAGATAATTGCTGCCATGGAGCCTCACCTGTCTTCAGGACCCTGCCGGCCAGAATCATCCTGGGCAATCATATGGGCCGCCCCTGCTGGGGATCTTCTTGGCCACCCGCCTCTCACCCGCCGTAGCTGGGCCCTGGGCGCTGGGGGGTACACCACCGCCCCAAGGATTTACCCCATTATACACTGGGAACCTCCGCCCTGGATATCTTGCTTGCAACTGCTGGTCCAGGAGGAGGACAAAAAAGGAACACAGGTGCGGGCCATGAGGCTAAATTTATGGTAATGGGGTCCTATGGGAGTGAGGAGGGCGGGGTAAACCCACACGTAGGCTGCCATGGAGTCTGTATAATTTTCTAGCAAAAAAAAAATCTGATTTTAACTTGTAAACAACAAGTGTCAAAAAGGGCTCTGGGGCTGAAGTGGTTAAGGCTGTGGTAGCCATATTGTATTATAGGATCTTTTAGAGGCAGGAAGTGATGTGAAGGGTGTTTACACCCTTAGGCCTCATGCACACAGGACATTTTTGGATGTTTTTACAGCAGCTGTTTTTGGATTCAGTCATTTTTTCCTACAGTCAGTAAACTCTCCAGCATGTTATTCTATGTGTCCATGCACACATAGGCTGTTATCAACTGCTTTTGGCTGGGGTGTTTTTTGGCTGTAAAAAAACTCCAAGACTAGTGGGTTCTGAGAGGAGTTTTTCAGCTGTAAAAACACTCAAGAACACCCAAAAACACAGATAAAATCTCAAAAACGCGGCTCACCAAAGTTTTTTGGACATTTTTGGTCCCATTGAAAAAAAAAACGTGAAAAAACATTATTGCAAAAACGTTATTACAAAAACGTTGAAAAACTCACTACAAAGCTACTGACCTTTTTATAACATTTTTAAAACATCCAGTGTGCATGAGGCCTAATAGGTGCTATGAAATATGTTTATATAAAAAAATAAAAGTAGACATTAAAGGAAAAAGTAAATAGCTTGATTTCTTAAAGGGATACTAAACACACACTGTTTAATTTGCATTGTCCCTTCTCTTTCTGTATAAGGATGATGGTACTGAAATTATTTTTCCTAATCGATATATACAGCTGTCACATGACCCAGCTCTTTCCCAGCCTGTTTACAGAGAAACATAATCAGGAGTAGCTTTTATTCCACTGCTACTGGTCACATTTTAAAAATAAAAAAATAGATACGAAGCAGTAGATATGTTTGGAAACATGGATGTAGGACAGTGAGGTTGCAATGCTTGAAAATATGGGTGTCAGCATTTGATTAGTGGTTTGGTACCCAAATCCATTGGACGGCATCGGTGGAGTTACCAGCTAATTACTGCTACATGCCAGTGTATCTTTACCATCTGGTAAGGGTATTTTATTTACCGTTGGTGGTGGATCTTTTCTGTGGTGGTGGCATTCACAGCTCCCTGTGGAATTTATTATACACAGAGTTTGATTATCAACATCTCACAAGATTTCTTACTTATGAAATTTTTATCGATTAACTTTTTATATATGACCTTTTTGTTGGATTCATTTCCATGAAATTGAGTTATATTTTCACCTATGGAATGACTTATAATGCTAAGTTTTGCACAGTGCAGCTTAAAGGTTGTGTTATCGTTATTTTTGTGTGATTATTTTAGATATTGTTATAGTATCTTGTAAGCACTTTACTATTTATCTTCCATTAGCGCTGCACTTTTTGTATGAATTTCTGGTTACACATTGGATTGGATTGTAGTGCTGGCAGCTAATTTTTTCCATATTTTTTCCACATTTTATACTAATTTATACCCTCTAAGAAGTGCAGTATTTCTTTACCTACAAAATAAAAAAATAACCTTTGGAATACAGAGTAAAAATAAATAATGAATATTATTATTATTATACAGGATTTATATAGCGCCAACAGTTTGCGCAGCGCTTTACAATATGAGGGCAGACAGTAGAGTAACAATACAATATAGGAGGAATCAGAGGGCCCTGCTCATTAGAGCTTACAATCTAGAATAGAATATATAGATATAGATATAGATATAGAATATCAACAAGGATGTTTTAAATTGGCAAACAAATATATATTTGAAATCAATCTTGAATATTTTTTGTCAATAACATGGTGTGGGCGGATTTCTGCCAATCACAGGCTGCATCACGCCCCTCCAGCCTGTGTATTAGAACATGAGGGAGGTGAAGCCTCCATCAATGTACACATAATATCCTGCCCCCATTGTGTTTAGCTGGTTAGTAGACATAGAGGAGGAGGGAGGGAGTGGGCTATCCAGAGGTGTAACTAGAACCTTCAGGGCTCTGGTGCAAGAAATTATGAAGGGCCCCCTGACCAGGGCCCTTCCCTCTTCCCACTGATCCTGGGGCCCTTTACTCCTATTGCGGGTCCCTTTATTACGGTACGGCAGCGGGCCCTTTCACAAGTTTTGCAGCGGGCCCCCTTTCTGCCATGTTCGGGCCTCCCCATGGTGGTGAAATGCCAGGGCCCGGTCACAATTGCAAACTTTGCAATCCTGATAGTTCCCTCATTGGTGTCAGTAATTTTTTATTTTTATTTTAATTTTATTATTTTTTTACCATTTAATTTTATTTATTTGACAATTTTATGTTTACAATTTATTTTAGAAGCTCTGTTGAGGGGGGGGGGGCTTTGGTGAGATATCAGGGGTCTAAACAAACCTCAGCTCTCAATTTCCATCATTGTAGCCTCAGCTGCACACTGAATGGACAGGGATAGCTGTGCACCAAGCCTCCCATTTATTCAGAAATGCAAGTATAGTAAAATACAGTTTACTATGCTTCAGTTATGAATGAACCAATTGGTACCAATCACTGACTCATTCACTGGTTTATTCAGAAAAGGACAAATGACAAATTTACCGACCCGTTCCCATCTCTCCATCATGACACATCTTCTACAGCAGCTGGCAGGAGAGAGGAGGAAAGACATGCTGGTAGGTTAATTAGATCCTGTCTAAATTGGCCCTAGTATATGAATGTGAGTTAGGGACCTTAGATTGTAAGCTCCTTGAGGGTAGGGAATGATGTGAATGTATAATATATGTGTAAAGCACTGCGTAAATTGACGGCGCTATATAAGCACCTGAAATAAATAAATAAATAAGAAAGCAGCTCTGTGGGGGGACCAGGGAAGCATGCAGGGACCCTGGGAACAGCAGAAGACAAGTAAACTCGATAGAGGAAAATGGAGGAGATTGGTTCCTCTAAATGCCACCCCCGCCATCCCTCCTATTCAGGTGTATAAGGGAGGCACATGGGCCCCCTAAACTATGGGGCCCGGTTGAAATTGCAACCCCTGCAACCCCTATTGTTAAGCCCCTGGGGCTATCATTTACCACTGTGTATTCACCCACATGTGTGACTTTATAGTCACATGGGCTGCTCAGATGTGATAGGGTGGAAATGCTCAGCATAGAAATTCACTGAAAACTGAGCATGTGAAGAGCTGCCAACAGCACTATACAAAATCCCTAGCTGAATCGGGGAATTGGACAGAAGAGGGAGATAGAGAATATCAACCAGACTACAGAAAATGAATCCCATAGTGACTGAGTGAATATGAACAGCATTTAATACAGCATTTATTGATAGTTTTTTTATGATGTGCCTTTGCCTATATAGACTTACCTTTGAAGGAAAAAAACATTTTATACTTACCTTAAGTTACTAGTTGCTAGGCGGTCTCTGTAATCTGCCCCTTTTAGGTCCTAGGCTCTTCTCCTCACTTCCTGCTTTGCCTGGCCTCCTGGGAGATGTGACTCATCATTTCCCAGGAATCAGTGGGCTTCCCTGTACTGTAAAATCGTGTTATTTCCACACACGAAATGACGCGATTTAAGGTGGACCGAGATCGAGGAGTGCATGATGATTACCCACCATGCACTTCTTTCAGGAAGAGATGCCAGGAGACTACGGATGGGCTTCAGATGCCCTCACCTAAGATGGAAAAGTCCAGCAGTGAGAGAAACGAAATTGTGAGTAAAAAATACATGTAATTACTAGGCGGTTTGAAAGTAAGGAAATAAAAGGTTACATCTATTTAGTATTAAAAGAGTGGATGCCAAAAAAAAAAAATAAAAAAAATTCTGGGTGGAACTGTGCTTTAAGGATAAAAAAGGAGAAGAAAATTGAACATAGGTTACAAAAACAAAACAGTTTTCTAGAAAAGAAAAACTGTCAATCTGCAGAAAATACAAAACAAATCTAAAGTATGTAACATATCATTCAGCCTGAAATGCTAAAGAAAATATTAAAGGAAATAAAGGAATTTACGGTATAATTTATTCTAACATAATAATATAAAATGTCATTTATAACCAAAATGTAACGTATTTTACCACCTTACTCATTTTTTCCTTTTATTTTATTCTCCAACTCAGCCATCTGTAATATTCACTGCATCAATACAAAGTGAGCTATTATTAAAACAACATTTGCTGTACAAAGTGTAAAGCACATTTGTGGAGTGAGAATGAGATGGTGGAAGCAATTTATTTCATTCTCAGTTGCATGATATCAGCACATTGAAAAATCTGCTAATGGCAGTGCTGTACCTGGTAGAATGTTAGAATCTAGATTTTGTATTGGTACTTAATGGGTGATTATACAGTATGCTCATCTACTGCAAAGATCTAAAATTCATACTTTGACACCTTATAATAAACCTCACCCCCTGCATACACAAAGCAAGGCAAAATTCACTGGTGAAGAGGAATGTTGGCTGAAAACCAAATTGAATTTTAATGTTTGTCTCAGCTCTTCCAAAGAGGTTTGATTTGTGAAGTTCTTTGGGGGCTGTTTGCAGAAACAGGGTCTTCAAGATGAATATTGAGATCTGCTGCAGTAGCTCTGTGTTGTTTGGGCACAATCTGGTCCCTGTCAATTAATTTCAGTTTTTGGTCAAAATTCTTCTCTTATGAAGTCTAGCAATGCTTTGTCTATGCAGGGGGCTGAGGTTTAACATAATATGAGATAGATTAAGTTTTAGATCTTTGTGACAGACCCAACTGGGACAGGGGTTCTTGGAGGGGACTAGGGGCTAGTCTCCTGCCCACGGATTATGGCCCATGGAGGAGACTGGGGATTTTATCTGCTTCTCCCAGTCAAAGCTTGGAAAAAGGGCTAAGTTCAGCCTCTAATCCCATGGAGAGAGCAGATCATTCTCTAGTGATGGACAGCCCACATGATGAACGCTGAGAGCAAGTATTAATTCTCTGAATAAAGACAATAAAGCTTTCCTTCTGGAGTGGATGGAAAGGTGTAATATTAATCTTGTACAGGTTAATGTCAGAGGAAATATAGTGGCCCTCCTGCAGATTGGGTTGGAGAGGCTCCCCCACTTGGGACAGAAGTATTTATCAACAATCTTTCTCAAGAAACCTATGAAGATAAATTAATTACACTTTGTCAGACTGCTGGAACATTGTATGAGTCTTGTCTTATGATGATGAAGAGATTACACAAGTGAAAGCTAAACACCTGAAAGACAGTATGTGTAATGTACTCCTACGAACTGTTTGGAGTGGGCTTCCTGACTAATCAAATCGCTTCCCGACTGGCTAACGCACATTTGCTGCGGCAGGTTGGCATCCCTGCGCAAACCATTGCACATATACGGCGGTTCGCGCAGCCGCAGTTGCCAGAGGCAGAATGGGGAACCGCCAATTTACACACAGTGGTTCCTCGTTCTGTCAGGGGACATGACAGAGATCTATTGTTTCCTGTAATTGGGAACAGTGAAATGTATCATGCCCCTGCCAGCTCAGCCCCTATATAGTTAGAACACGCTGAGGGAACACATTTAACCCCTTGATTGCCCCCTAGTGTTAACCCCTTCCCTGCCAGTGATGTGACATTTATACAGTAATTAGTGGCTATTTTTAGCCCTGATCGCTGTATAAGTGTCAATGGTCCCATAAAAGTATCAAAGGTGTTTGTTCTGTCCGCCGAAATATCGCAGTCCAGATAAAAATCACAGATCACCGCCATTACCAGTAAAAAAATAAATTAGAAAAAGCCATAAATCTATTCCCATAGTTTGTAGACGCAATAACGTTTGCGCAAACCAATCAATATAAGGTTATTGCAATTTTATTTACCAAAAATATGTAAAAGAATACATATTGGCCTAAACTGATGAATACATTTGCTTTTTTATATATTGTTTTTGGATATTTATCATAGCAAAAAGTAAAAAATATTGTTTTTTTTTTTCAAAATTGTCGCTATTTTTTTGTTTATGGCACAAAAAATAAAAACCGCAGAGGTGATCAAATACCACCAAAAGAAAGCTCTATTTGTGTAGGGGGGGATGTCAATTTTGTTTGGGTACAGCATCACACGGCCGTGCAATTGTCAGTTAAAGGGATGCAGTGCCGAATCGTAAGAAGTGCTCTGGTCAGGAAGGGGGTAAATCCTTTCTGGGCTGAAGTGGCTAATTAGATCCAGTGGGTGCTGGTGCTCCATTTTTTTTGGGGGGGGGGGAGGGCAGCACCTGCGCCCTGAGCCCACCCTTTTTTGAAGCCGATAAGAGCTTCAGGCTCTAATCATGTGCTTGAAAAAAAACCCATTGAAATCCATGCGTCTGGCACCCTGCATGTAGATTAGGGGCCGGGCGCATGAATTTGGGATTACTCCCCTAATGGAGCAACCGCCACTGATTAAATCACTGTTAGCTGTTAATTGGATTGCTGTTTGAAGTTTGTATTGTCATGCTAATATCCCCCAGAGGGGAATGTCCTCCTGTGCAGTATAAAGTATGTGTTTGAGTTTTAATAAAGAGTAATTCCTTTGGTTTTACCTCAACATCTTGTCTGCGTATGATGCTTAGGGGAAAAGGACTGGTATTAGCTCTCGGCCTGCTGGAAGGGTTTGGAGGCCAGGAGGCACTGTTTGGTGGAGGTACCCAGGTGGGGTGCTAAGAGGTCCGTCACAGAGTGTATAATCACCCATTTTTATTATCACATAATATCTGAATTTTAACATTCTAACATGTATAGCACTGGCACTAAAGGAATTTTCTCACCAACAAAATTACCCTACAACCTAAAATCAGGCAATGGGGACCACCAATGCAAAATCCCCACTAATGCATTTTGCTTATGAAGTTACATTATATGATGAAAAAAAGTATTTTTTCATTTGACAACTGTAAACAGATCATGGTCAGACAAAGCCAATCCTGAACACAGATACCACCTTATCAACCGCTGCTTGGTCTAGCCTTGGCAGATGAAGGATGCACCAATCTGCTATTTGGCGAGTATTTTGACAGCTCAGAATGTGAGGTTTGTGACAATGCATGGGTATGGGT
>BLSH010560358.1:641008-657115 GCA_018402905.1 Glandirana rugosa | reverse complement strand
AGTGCATCAGGTGTGATAAATTTTCAGTGATTGGCACCATAGATTGTAGACTCTATAACTTTCACAAAGACCAAATAATATACACTAATTTGGGTTATTTTTACCAAAGACATATAGCAGTATAAATTTTGGCCAAAATTTACGAAGAAAAATTACTAATTTGCAAAATGTTATAACAGAAATAAAGAAAAATGCATTTTTTTACAAAATTTTCGGTATTTTTCCATTTATTGCTCAAAAAATAAACACCCCAGTGGTGATTAAATACCACCAAAAGAAAGCTCTATTTGTGTGAAAAAAAGGACGAAAATTTCATTTGGGTACAGTGTAGTATGACTGAGTAATTGTCATTCAAAATGTGAGAGCACTGAAAGCTGAAAATTGGTCTGGTTAGGAAGGGGGTTTAAGTGCCCAGTTGTCAAGTGGTTAAATCAGCAATGTCGACGCACTTTTTAATTTTGTGCAAGAAATGCACAGCAAGGTGCAAATGTACTATGTAGCACTATTTATTATTCTTTTTTTTTAAATCCAGAAATGTAGACGCACTTTTTATTTTTGTGCAAGAAATGCACCGCTGGCCGCAAATGTAGTATTTAGAATATTTTGCCAAAATGTTGCTAACTGAACTAACAGAACACAATTAAAGTAGTGTCCCTGACACACAAGCAGTAGCAAGTGCACTGCACTTGCAAAAATGGCTGCAAACGCCCACCTAACAAACAGAAGAATTGCTTAGGTTTTATATGAGGCACTTTGCTTAGCAAACAAAATTTACTCTAGCAAACAAAAATCTCCCCTAGCACCCACCCACCAATAAATCGCTGTTTTTAACAGATTTTCTAAAGCTAATCTGTCCCTCACAGCAGCAGCAGCATCTTCTCCCTACACTAGTATGAGATGATGTGACATGCAACACTACGTGACTCCAGCTTATATAGAGGCTGGGTCACATGATGCACTAGCCAATCACAGGCATACCATTAGTAGGCATGGCTGTGATGGCTTCTAAGGGCAAACGAGTGAAACGCTTTTTGATTGGCTGCCCTGCAGCTATTCAACAGGCACGAAAAAATACCCGAACCCGAACCCAGACTTTTCTTCGAATGTCTGGGTTCGGGACACAGACACCCTAAAGTCCGGTACGAACCCGAACTTTATAGTTCGGGTTCGCTCAACTCTATTCTTTATTTTATTTTCCTCTAGTGACCTGGCGTCTTTTCAACAGAACAACCAATGTATCAGTTGATTGAATGTTAATACAACCATTTACCACTGACAGGGGTGCTAATAATGATCAGCTTTTATTTATTCATGTAAAACCTTTATCCCAAAGAAACAAAAAAAAAACAGTTGCTGTAACTGCTTGTGTAACTGCAGTGTGAGCTGGAGTTTTGCTTCAGTTTGTTACTGTATCTAAATCTGCTAGTTCATATAACACTCCCATTCCCTCAGCTTAACAATGCTGCTGTCTGCTGTGCCCCCTTCTTCTCCATCCACAGCGGGATACAGGAGATGTATTACTGGGCAGATCAGCAGGTGAAAACAGAGGGAAAAAAAGCCTAAAAAATAATACTAATGCAGACACCACATCTAAGGATTGGTAAGCTGTAATATATTACATTTTTGGCTTTGAGTCTAATACCGCTTTAAATACACCACAGGAATATGGCATACTAGTTAAACAATGCATGTAAGGCAAATCACCATATTTAGTAAGAAAGAAATGAAGATATTGAGGAAAAGAAATATGAAAAATGTAAATATAATAGCTGAGGCTGTCACCCTGATCCTGGCTTCACTAAATTGTTAGTCACTGACCATTAACAAGCAGACCAGCAGTGCAATCTGAAAAGTCTAAACTCCTATACTGCATTTTTTAAGGTCAGTAATTCGCTATACAGTGACCACAGAATCGCAATGACAGTTTTTTTTTTTTTTTTAATAGCCAAACTACGCCATAGATTGAATTTAGGAAACCCAATATAATGCTAGTGAATGATAGCATGCTTGCAGGCATTTAAAGTATTGAACTGCCTCTAGTGTAAATCCTATGGCAAGACAGTAATAGGATGTAAACAAGCTCATTGTATTCAGACAGCCCTGGGCTATTATATACAAGCGATCTGAATCACCCAGTCACTTTACATAACTCTAAAGCTGGTGCTCAGGTAGCTTCCAAAATACTATACTCACAGGTTCTCTTTGTGAATGACTGTCGTTTCTGCATATACTTTATTACCAAATATCCCAAATGGCATACTTATTTTTTAACAGCATATCCAGAGCGTGATGTAGTAGATTTTTGGAAGACAGTAAAGTTAGCTTTAGGCACAAGATTACAATCTGATCACATAAATTGCTTTAGATTTGCCAACAAATATGTAGTGTAAGGGCCTGCCAAAACATTTTTTTCAGGTAGACCTTTATACTACAAAGTTGTTGGTAAATCTAAAGGAATCATCAAATTGTCACCTGAAATTAATATGATAATTTAACCACTTCCGGACCGCCCGCCGTCATTATACAGCGGTACTTTGCCATTGAATACCGTTGTTATGGTAGCAGATAGCTACCATAACCCCAGTATTTTTTTAACAGCGGACGGCCCACTTTCAGATAAAAGTGGTCCCTGCAGCGGATTCGCTGCAAAATCACTTTTATCGGGGGCGGGAGAGGGTCCCCCCTCCCACCGTGCTCCAGTCATCTCTGCCACTTACCGGACCCGCCAGCAGCAGCGGAGACGATTTGATGCTGTCTCCTCAATGCCTGGATGCCGACTGAGGGGAAGATGACCCCTCCTCGGCTCCATAGCATTGCAAAGCGGAAGTGACGTCAAACGTCACTTCCGCTCACAGCTCTTAAAGGAGACATTTTTTTTTCAAGTGTCATTTTTTCCTTTTTTTTTTTGCATTCAAGTGTAAATATGAGATCAGAGGCCTTTTTGACCCCAGATATCATATTTAAGAGGTCCTGGCATGCTTTTTTCTATTACAAGGAATGTTTAAATTTCTTGTAATAGGAATAAAAGTGATCAATTTTTTTTTCAAATGATGTAAAAATAAAAAATAAAAAGTACAATAAAAAATAAGACAAAAAAAAAATTGAAAGTGCCCTGTCCCGCCAAGCTCGCACGCAGAAGCAAACGCATATGTAAGTCACGCCCGCGTATAAAAATTATGTTCAAACCACACATGTGAGGTATCGCCACGGTTGTTAGAGCAAGAGAAATAATTTTAGCACTAGCAATAGCACTAGCACTAGCAATTTTGAAGCATGACATGTTGGGTATCAATTTACTCTGCGTAACATTATCTTTCACAATATAGAAAAAAAATGGGCTAAGTTTACTGTTGTCTTATTTTTTAACTCAAAAAAGTGTTTTTTTTTAAAAACACTTTTAAGACAGCTGTGCAAATACGGTGTAACATAAAGTATTGCAACAACCGCCATTTTATTCTCTAGGGTGTTAGAAAAAAATATATAATGTTTGGGGTTTTAAGTCATTTTCTAACAAAAAACCTGATTTTAACTTGTAAACACTGAATCTCAAAAAGAGGCTCGGTACTTAAAGCGGAGTTCCACCCAAAAGTGGAATTTCCGCTTTAAGACCTCCTCCCCAGCTCCGGATGCTGAAACTGAGCTTATGGGGAGGAGGGAGGGTGCGGATACCTGATTTTTAGGGGTACTTCCGCTCTGGTCGCCTTAGGGGATTGGAAGTGGAAGGTCTCCTTCCCCCTCCTTCCTGATGTCTTCTGGGACACAGGACAGGTCCTAGAAGACTTCGGGACCAATCAAAAAGCGCAGTGCGCACCTGACCGTGAAGCCGCTTCCTGTCAGGTTGGGTGCCCACAGTAGGAATGACGGTGCCGCGGATGGGAGGGGGAGAGATCGGAGGCTCGGGCCATCCGCATCTCTGGACCAGGAGACGGGTAAGTGTCTGATTATTAAAAGTCAGCAGCTGACTTAATAAACTTAAAACACAGTGGAACTCCGCTTTAAGTGGTTAAAAGTAGTAGGATCACTTAAGATACTAACTCCAAGAAAAAGAATGTCAATGCCCCCCCATCCCCATAGACCACTGTTATGTTGCCTTTCTGGGCATGAAGAGCAGTAATTAGAAGCTGCACTCCAGGCCAGCCAGTTGGTCTTGGGTTGGATCTAGCTTGGGTGATCTGGGGGTGCAGTAAAAAAGTCAAGGGGCATGCTGTCAACATTCAATCATTTTATTCTCTCTACCTAGCTCTTCCTGATTTTCTGTCTCTACAGCTCTTTATGCTGGCACTGGCTGTGTGTGTGACTGACAGTTTGCCATGCAGTGTGACAGGACCCAGAAGTAAAGCCTGACATTGTTTCTGAGAAGTGCAGAGGTAGTGCAGCAGTAAATGGGAAACAAAAGTTGCATGCTTCTTTTTGTGGCTCCAATGTAAAGTGCATGTATATTTTCAGGCCCTTTAAAAATATGCACAATCACCAGAAACCCTAGTCCTAGGCTGATTTGTGGTGAAGGAAACTGACATTTTCACTGCATAGAGGATGTCACCCTCTCCTTGGCATTGCATGGTTGTAAACCCCATCACATCAGAGTCAGCTCTGCCAGTGGAAGCAGGCCTTCCATCATTTTCTAAATTCCCACCTTAGTTTAACATCATCTGTTTTCAATCTTGCAGTTGGGCCAGCTGCCAACACCATAGCAATAAAATAACCTTGCGTTTTTGACCACAACCCTGCAGCAAGTAAACAAATGATGCAGTGCAATGGATTGGGGCAGGAAAATGTGCAGAAATACCAACATGACATCACTGAGACAGCACACTACCCCTTTGCCTCTCCCCTTCCTGATACCAATGTTATTGTTCCTGGCAAAGTTGCCATTATTGCCGCTACACATTGTAAGTGTGGTAAAGTGTGACACACTGTAAGGGGCTTTTACCTTTGAACCTACTGTATGTTCAGAGCAGCAGGGGCCAGGAGAATGTAATGCACATAGTGCAGGGGTCGGGAGCATGTAATATACAGAGCGCCACGAAGGTTAGAAGCATGCTATGTACAGTCTACCATACAGAGAGGGGAATTTACCAAAACCTGAGCAGAGAAAATTAGGAGCAGCTGTGCATGACAACCAATCAGCTTCTATATTAAGCTTGTTCAGTGAAGCCTTGAAAATGAAAGATAGAAGCCCATAGGTTGCTATGCACAAATGCTCCAGATTCTATCTGCTCCAGTTTTGATAACTGTCCTTGTTGTGCCTTGTCGTTCTATCCTCCAGTGCCTCCGTATTTTTCTCCACTTCAACTGGGTTCCAAGCCACTCCTCTTTGGCAATTGGATGGCACAAGAGACACAGGAGCATCTGCTGTCCAAACTTGCTACGGGAGGGGGAAAGGATTTTTTTTAAGCAAAAATTAGGAAATTCTATTCCCTAGCATTGTTTAAAAATTAACTTGTGCTTGCCCACCACAGTCCCAAAGCAAAGAAAAGACATTCTACTTTGTTTTTTATTTAGTCAGTTGACACCATTGCATTGCGGTGGTGTGTGCTGAAAAAAATATATTGCATTCAGAACTGTTTTCAGTGTAGGATGCTGCAACACAAACCCCCTCATCACAATGTCGCTGTGGAAATAAACAGTGTGATATCCTAACACATAGCTCACAGTTCTGGCATTCAGGAAAACATTTCCAATATCTCCCTTACTGCCACCCATGCAAAAATGTCCCTAGCATAAATTTTCCCCTTAAAGCAAAAATATAATATAATACACCAAAACAAAAATCTCAGCTATAAGCAATCCCCTCTTCCCTCAAAAAAAAAGAAAAAAATCTCCCCCTTCAAGCACAAATACTCTCCCACCAAGCAAAATTCCCCTTCCAAAGCAAAACCCAACATACCACAATAATCATTTCATCCTCTTACAAGCAAATATTACTCCCCACCTCAAAATAAAAATATATCTCCCTCTCAAGATCCCCTTTCCCTCAGCAAAAATTCTACCTCAAAGCAACCCGCACACCCCCCCCCAGTAAAATATTTCTCCCTCTTACCCCCAAGCAAAGATCCTGCCCCAGCAAAAATTAACCCCCCTGCCTAAACAAATATCCAACATAAAAGCAAACCCCCACAGCAAATATATCTACTTTATGAAACACTCCTTCCACTTCTTTTCTACTTTTACTCAAGCAAACCCCCTTTCAGAAGCAAACAAACACCTCCAGTAAATGTCCCTATAAGAAAACTCCCTCCTCAAAAGCAACCCTCCCTGCTGACAAGACACTTAATCTAGGTAGGAATGCTCACATACTCACTCTGTACACCTATCAGACTTCATATACAGCCCAGCAGAGAGGCAGGGGAATTGGCTGTGTCATATGACACGTCAGAGCCAAGAAGAAGTCTATGAGGCCCCTCGGCTCTGCGTTGCTCATCATCTCCATACGTGAGTGCAGTGCCTGTGTACAGAGGCTAAAAAAGTCACTGCATCGAGACCTGGATCACCACGCAGGAGATGCGGGCAGGTGCCGTTACTAGTAACACTGATGGCCCCTGGGCCCCACTGCTGATCTGATGAGGCCTGGAGGGCCAGGTCCAGGTGAAAGCAACTGATATCTGGGAGGTGGCAGCCCACCCCAGCATCCTCCTAGATCTGGCCCTGTCTTATTGTTGTCTCTCACATTGTGACATCCTAATGTCACCACTGGAAGACATTACAATCCTGTGAATGCCCTGTCATGGACACTTCGTCCAACCAACAGGCGGTGTCCATATCAGCAGAAAGCAAAATGGATGGTGTGAACATTTTCCCACACTACAGACCCGAAGAAAGAAAAATTGAGTTAGATTTTTTTTTTTTCAATAAAAGATAGCAATCAAGTAGTTTAAATTAGCTTCTAAGACCTTCTTTTAGTTACCATAGTCTGATTTCATGGGACATGTTGCCTGTCCTGGGCATGAAGAAAAGTAATCAGAACTCCACTGCACTCCAGGCCAGCCAACTGGTCCTGATCCTCATGTCACTCGTGTTGTGACATCATGATGATGTCACTGGAAGACTTCTAGATCCCGAAGACTTCTAGATCCTGCTAAGACCCTGTTGGACTCTTTTGACAGCCAGTGGGCAGTAGGAAAAAAATCTCCCCACACCACAGACCAGAATAAAAAAAAAAATTGGGACCCAGTCTGTAACGTGACCATGGTTTTAGGTAAGTAATTGTGGCTTTAAATTAGATTATCTTAAATAAAAATTAGCAATCAGCAAAGGGCAGGTGGAGCGGCTAAAATAAAAAGTTGTTTTTTTAGCTGAAGATGAGCTTTCAATCTTGCTTTTGCAAGCTTTTCACACTAAAAAAAAATGTTATACCAATTTAATGAGAATTGCTCTTTTTTTATATTTTTGTTTTAGCTTAGTTCTTAGGAAATAATATCGCAGCTTTTATACCTAATAAAGTTAAAAGTGTTCTTGCAATGCTTGTGTACTAATTACTTGTAGAATGTAAATGAAACATTGATAATACCCCTGTGAAAAGCACGGTTTGTTTTGTTTTATTGCAGCCTCTAAGGTACAATGAAACCTTTTTCATGCAGTTTCATTAATTAACTTGCTTGAAAAATAAATGTTCCATTTTTACCGGAAGAAAACATTGCAGGAAAATGTTCAGGTATTCTAAGATTATATCAGTGCAATTCACAATATTGCTAACAGCATTAATAGATTTAAATTATATACTTGGGAGTAGAATGTACAATTTGCATTTTAAATGAAGGGAGCTGTTACATTAGCTTAGGCGAGGACATTAAACAGATTAGTTGGGAAATGAGAATTTCTTTCCCAGCCAGTGAAGAAAATAATAATGACACTGGTAAATTCACTTAGTATAAATCCATTGCTACATAGGAAATGGGCAGAATTATAGCTTTTAGTAAAAATATACATGTGGAGATGGAGTTCCTTTAAAGAGACCTGGTCACCAGACCATTGAGTTCAACAAAAATCTTCCTATAAAATTACATAAGCATTTAATGTATTTTATGAATGCTATTTTCCTGTAAAAGCTTTCTTTGTGCAGATATCCAAAAACCCTGAGACTGCTGCCGGGCGCAGCCATCTAGATATCAGTATTTCCAGCAGAATAAAAGCTGTTACTAAAATGACACTTTATGGTATTCCCCTTCGCTTCTCCCACATAAGCTATATATAAAAGATAATGTAGGAAGGTGGGAGGAGCTGGGTCAGCACACAGAGAAGGTAGATACTCCCAGAACAGGAGACTGCTATGATGTGTAAGCAAAAAGGAGACAGTGCTAGAAACTGAACGATCAACCAGCAAGTTCAAAGGCGCATTGCAAGGGAATAAAAACTTTTATGTAAAGGAAAAACACTATAAATTAGCATGTAAAATATTTTTTTGTGTGCTTTTGCCTGCATTTTTTAAGTTGGTGACCAGGTCTCTTTAACCACTTCAGTCCCGGAAGGATCTACCCCCTTAGGCTACTTTCACACTGCAGCTTAGCTGCGGTCGGGGTAAAACCCCACTAGTTTTAGTGGAGTTTTACCGGCGAAATGGCTCCGCTATTCAGTCGGGAGCGCTTAGCTTTTAACCCCCTACAAGGGGTTAAGACAGGGTTAAAAGTGCCGGCGCTCCATGCTACTGAAGCGTTGTGTAGCTGCTTCGGAAGCGCTTGCCATTCATTTCAATGGCAGGGGCGGTAGAGGAGCAGTATATACACCGCTCCACTCAACACCCCAAAGTTGCTGCTTGCAATACTTTTTTTAACGTCATGCAAGCGCACCGCCCCAGTGTGAAAGCACTCAGGATTTCACATTGAGGTGGATTGGTGGGATTTTGAGGCGCTATTTTTAGCTAAATAGCATCTGTAAAGCGCCTCAGTGTGAAAGGAGCCTTAATAACCAGGCCATTTTTTACAATACGGCACTGCATTACTTTGACTGACAATTGCACAGTCGCGGGACGTTGTACCCAAACAAAATTGATGTCTTTTTTTCCCACAAATAGAGCTTTCTTTTGGTGGTATCACCTCTGCGGTTTTTATTGTTTGCGCTATACAGGTAATATTATCATTCCTTTCACCCAATGGTATGTCCTTGTTCTTTCCCCCTCCTTTTCCTCCCCCTGTTTCTTTTTTTTTTCCCCTCCCCCCCCCCATTGCAAATTGATCTGCATGGGGCAACCTACTAATCTGAGGCAAATCCCCAAATGACCATGTGAAGAGAAGCCTTGGGTATATGTGTAAGCTCTCGGTATTGAGGTAATAAAATCGGGACCAGCTTTTAAGTATTTTTGTAGGTTTTTTCAATTATTTAAGGTAATGGAATGCTTTTTTTCCTTTTTCTCTACTAGATGGTGCTGTGCAGTGGTACTTAGCGTTTTTTTGGGCACCCTAGTATGACAGAGGACGTAGTGTTAACCTCGCGACATCCCCTAGGTGAATTTTCACCTGGGACTGGACGGCGGTGCCCGGCCCCCATAGGTGATGGACGTTGCGCTGTAGCCATATTGGTGAGGCCGTGCATGCGCCGACCCTCGGGTGCCCAGACCGGACGTGACATCAGAGAGCCCCGGGGCTCTGTCACTTCCGGTGGGACCGTCTTTTAGAGGGACCGGAGACACGACAGAAGATGGAAGCCTCAGCGCTCAGCTGCAGTGAATCTCCGGTCCGTTGGCATGAAGGTAAGAGCACCTTTGACATGCTAAAGAATTTTATGGTAGCCGGTTTAATGATATAGTTATGGCGTGGAGCTGCTACTCCCCTTTTCCATACTCATATGACCCTTTGTGCGCCCCCATGGATTTAGGTACTGTCTGCATACACAATGATAATGACAGACATCCTCCCATAATTGGAGAGAAAAACGTCTGATAAAGGAGTGTATGGGCAGAGGTGACCTGGGGGATATATATGTAGGACGGAACACAGTAATATGTAAACCTATGTTAACAATGATGATTCCTTGGCACCATTGTGTCACTCTATATCTATTATTATAGAACCTCGACTGAAAGTGACCCCATCCCTGGAGGACGGTCCAACATCCGCCAGACAGGGTAGGTGGGTCTGGCACCACCAGTCACTAGGTGGGGAAGGGGGCGTTTCCTGACCACACTGCACGACGCCATGTTTTTGGTGAAATTGACATGATTGGATACGTTATTGATATTATTCGATTTGATCAGTAGATGTATATAAACACGTGGAATGATCCTGAGGAAGCAGAATGTCTGCAAAACCTTGATCGTAATTCCACATGTCCAAACTACCAACATATTTGTATGGATGGTTTATGTAAAGTGTACAATATATCTTCTCATTTTATGGACCTTTTATAAGCTTTTAATCAATAAATGTTATTTTTTAATGAATATTTGCATTACTGTCTTCACTTCAGACTGCAACCAATCCGGTAAAGTCCCCCTTTTGAGTGTTGCTTATCGATATGATATTCTCTTTTTTTTATTAAACAATAAGTGCTATAAATAAAAAAAGACTGTCAATTTTGAAAAAAAAATGTTTTTTATTTTCTGCTATAAAATATATCCAATAAAAAAAAATAAATAATCAAATTTCTTCATCAATTTAGGCCAGAATGTATTCTGCTACATATTTTTGGTGAAAAAAAAACCCCAATAAGCTTATATTGATTGGTTTGCACAAAAATTATTGAGTCTACAAAATAGGGGATAGATTTATGGCACTTTTATTATTTATTTATTTTTTACTAGTAATGGCGACAATCAGTGATTTTTAGCGGGACTGCAACATTGCGGCAGACAGATCAGACACTTAGCGGACATTTTTGATGCTTTTTTGGGAACCAGGGACATTATTACAGTAATTAGTGCTAAAAATATGCACTGACATTGTACTAATGACACTGGCAGGGAAGGGGTTAACATCAGGGGCAATCAAGGTTAACTGTCTGTCCTGCAGGTGTTTTCCAACTGTATGGGGGATGGGCTGCCTGGGATAACATGGAGATCCGTCTTCCTGCATAACAGAAAGACAAGATCTCAGTGTCATCCCCTGACAGAACGGAGATCTGCCTTGTTTACTTTGGCAGAACCCCGTTCTGTCTCTGTGGGGAATGATTGTGGGCCACCGGCGCCATGGTGGTTCATCGAAAACTACAAGCTGACAGCTGCAAAGGCTGCCAGACCTTTTCCGTTCACAGGACACTGTGAATGAGTGACGCGCCCGGGTGGGCAGAGCCCCGCTCTGCCACTTTTTTTAAATTGTGACAGCTACTGGGGGGGTTGCCGCTAGCTGTTAGATCATGGAGGAGCGGGGGCCTGTCTGTTCGTAACATGTTACAAGTTATACCCTGATAATGGGTGTCACATGTAACATGTTATGAATGGTAAACTTATCCTTTTTCTAAATTGGCAACATAATTCCATCCCTAGACTAGCACTAGCAATGATAGCACATTAAATTTTAAACATGTAATGTGCTATTGCGCTACCGCATAACAATAAGTCAGGGGCATCTACTAAGTACTAAACTGCTGAAAGAAAAAAAAAAAAAAAAGATTGTTGGTAATATAGTCAGGTAATATATAATAGCATTACAGCCAATAGAGTCTACAAGTTTTTTCGTTTTTTTTATATTTTAATCACTTCAACCCCGTAAGGGTTTACTCCCTTCCTGAGCAGTTTTTGCGATACAGCACTGCATCGCTTTAACTGACAATTGCGCGGTCGTGCAATGCTGTACCCAAACAAAATGGACGTCCTTCTTTTCCCACAAATAGAGCTTTCTTTTGGTGGTATTTGATCATCTCTGCGGTTTATTATATTTTTGCGCTATAAACAAAGAGCAACAATTTTGAAAAGAAAAAACAATTTTTTTTTATTTTTTGCTATAATAAATATCCAAAAAGAAAACAAACAAATGTATTCCTCAGTCTAGGCCTATATGTATTCTTTTACATATTTTTAGCGGAAAAAAAATTGCAATAGGTGTATATTGATTGGGTTGTGCAAAAGTTATCGCGTCTACAAACTATGGGAATAGATTTATGGCATTTTTATTATTATTATTATTTTTTTTTACTAGTAATGGTAGCGATCTGTGATTTTTATCGGGACTGCAACATTGCCGTGGTCATATTGGACATTTTTGACACTTTTTTGGGACCAATGACATTTATACAGCAATAAGAGCTTTAAATAGCCACAGATTACTGTTTAAAAAAAGTCACTCGCAGGGAAGGGGTTAACACTAGGGGGGGATAAAGGGGTTAAGTGTTCCCTAGGGAGGTGTTTCTAACTGTGGGGGGAGTGTAGTGACTGGGGGTGGAGAGAGAAAACTGCTCCCAATCACTGGGATCAGCAGATCTCTCTCCACTTTCCTGTCAGAACAGCGATCTGTCTGTTTACATCAACAGATCCCTGTTCTGGCTTTGTGAGGAGCGATCGTGGGTGGCAGGTGGACATTGCGTCCGCCAGCCATGCGCATCAGCTCCAGAGAGGTGCAGTGGGTGCGTGCGCGCCCCTACAGTCACTTAAGGCACCACCATACAGCGATTTGCGCAATAGAGCAACCTGTCACCGTCAAACGGCGGAGGTTGGTTGGCAAAAAAGCAATATTTTTCCTTGTTTATGAAACTTGGGTTTATTTATAAAGACATTATATATCACTAAATCTGTGCCTGTGGTGCATGTTCAAGCCTTAATACCATAATTAATAACATGTTATTGGATTTTTATTCCAGGAGTATATAATAAGTTTGGCAATTCTAGAGAAATGCTTAAATAATGCTTTACAATTTAACTAAACCCATTAGATTTTAGTTGACTAAAATGTACTGGAGATTTTAGTCAACTAAAATAGGACTACAACAAATACAATTCAGATGTCTAAAGTATGACTAAAACTAAAATGGTATTTTAGTCAAAAGACAGTGGGCTCCATTCACAAAACGCTATCTACCAGTGTAAGAAATGTGACAACCACTTTAACCTACAGGTAAGCCTAGAATAAGGCTTGCCTGTAGGTACCCTGCATATCTCCTAAACCTGCACGGTTCAGGAGATATGCAGTGCTCTGCATGTGCCGACGTCATTCGGCACATGCGCAGTGAAGAAACGGCCTCCGTGCCATTTCTCCACTGACACTGTGCCATGACTGGCGGCTCCCGCGCGCATGTGCGGGAGTGACGTCACGCAACTCCGGCCATTCACAGAGCTGGACTCATGGCCCCGGAAGGAAGAGGGGCAGAAGATGGATGCGGCCAGCGCTGGACTCGTTTGCAGGTAAGTGCCACATAATGGGCTACTATGCGATGCATAGTAGCCCATTATGCTTCTAATTTACAGGTGTATGTAGAGGAAGTAAACCCCATCTGGGTTTACTTCCTCTTTAATGGGGTTCGTTATTCGGGTCCGAACTTTCGCAGGGTTCGAAAGTTCTGGTGCGAACTGAACAGGGGTCCATTCGGCCCATCTATAATTGCAAGCTGCCCATTTTATTTTCTTTAGCGTTGACCCCTTTTATGTTAACATTAGTAAATAGCTGGTTGTTAAGGAGTGGGCAGCCGTCGTGTCAGCCTTAACAACCGATGAGTCATCAGCCATCAGTAGAGTTCCCCACAGACAGCTGAATGTAAAGAAAACAATTGCATCAAAAAATCACGGGTTTGGGTCCCCCCCAATCCATACCAGGTGCTTCGAGTATGGATTTTGAAGGGAACCCCCACTCCAAAATTTTAAAGGAAATGGCATTGGATCCTCCCTAATATACATACCAGACCCTTGTCTGAGTATGCAGCTCAACGGGCCAGGAAAAGGGGACGAGTGAGCGCCCCCCTCCTAAACCATACCAGGCCACCTGCCCTCAACATGGGGGGAAGCTTTGGGGCAGGGGGGCTCCCATCAACATGGGGACAAGGGCCTCTTCCCTACAACCCTGGCTGGTGGTTGTGGGGGTCTCCGGGTGGGGGCTTATTGGAATCTGGAAGCTCCCTATGTGAATAAGTATGGATTACATAGTATCCCTACTCTTTCACCAAAAAAGTGCCCAAGAAGTAAATAGAAAAGCAGACAGTTTTTGACAAGTCTTTTATTTAAAAAAAAAAGTCCCCCAGTGTAGATCCATTGTCAATCACGATGACTGCCACCACTGCCAGTTAAAAAAAAAAAAAAAAGATGTCGGCACCCGACGCTGGCTCTCGCCATCTGACAGCTTTGCTGCCTCACGCCTCTAAATAAACAAAAGGGTAGGCTCACCCAGCATTGTCATCAGGTGGTCTTACCCATTGTGTTGTTATCGACCCAGCATGCCCCAGTTGGTACTATGTACCCCATACTCATGCAAGACACGGAACTACTCTGATTGGCTTTGTGCATTTTTCCTGCGATCTGTGCTGTCTAATTACAGCACAATCAATGACGTGTGTGCACCTTTTAAACTGTGTGCAAATAACTTGAGGCACTTTAAATACATTTAATTTTATTTATTTTTTTATATTCTGGCATCATTTTCTGGGATATTAGCTATGGAGAATCTTCAGTTTCACTACCTATTTAAATTTTCAGAAAACTATAAAAAAGCTCATATTGTTATTGGAATTGTTAAACATTTGTGCTCTTGTATTTTGCACAGTGGCACAAAATTATACAGAATGTCTGCTTCTACAGAAAAGTTTGTATCACACTGTAAATTTTCAAGGAAAAGCAAAAAATATTTATCTAAGGAAGCACAGCCAAACGTATTTTGGCTATACTTCTCCTGGGGATTACAGGGGTGCAGTTCATTATGCACTCCCGTGACTCATTTTCAGCCAACAGTGGGCTAAATTACACAGTCAATTGATGTCTGACAGTCTCAGGAAAGAGCCTGACTTTACAGTCAGGATCAATTCTCATGCCTGGCCTGGCAGATAGCTCAGCCTCTCAGCGAGCCGCTGAAAGTCTGAGCCAGCAACTCTCGATTTCTCCACAGCCCACGCTCCAGTGAGCGCTGGAGGGGAAGGGCAGAGAGCCAGTGGCTGATAGTCACTGGTTTTTTGCTCACTGAAGGCTAAGGACCGAATGATCAGTGATCTTTGATTGCTCACTTCTCAGTCTTAGAGCTGGCAGGGGACAGATGCAGCAACAGATCAATGCTGAACCCTTCTAGGTGAATATATACTGTATATATATTTTTTGAATTCTCTAACCCTCCCTATAAAAAATACTTAACTTTTCTTTGTTCCCTCTGCACTCCGTTCACCACTATTTGATGAATGAAATAACCAATTCTTCCAGATATGTATGAGCATTCTCCCAAGAAAAACACTGGATCATTTAGCACTATCACACAGGAAATGTATTACCATGTGTAAGCTACAGCTTATGGGCTGCTGGGAAGAGCTGAGTAAAAGATGTGCCCTCCGATCTAGTTACATGAACACTTTCCATTGGCTTTCCATCATTACTGCAGGTCCTGAAGACTCCAGCGACTGCGTAGTTACATCAAAGAGAGGTGTCAAAAAGACTGATCAGTGGTTAACTAAAGTTTTCAATGCTGCATCACTCAAATAGTGGGAGAGGTGCAAGAGAAGGACATGTGACAATGAAGTCAGGAAAGAAACAGGCTTTCGGGGCTTTATAGCAAAAATGTATATGTCTGAGATGGGGTTGGTGGGAGCAAAGGGGGGATTTGTTTCCCTAGAGGTGGGTTTTTAACCGCTTAACAACCGCCCCATAGACAATTGACGTCTACAGGGCGGTTGTTTAATTCTGGGAGGACGTCTATTGACGTCCTCCCAGAATCGCGGTTCCTGCGCGCCCCCTGGGGCGCGCACACGGGAACATCCGTGACCGTCGGGTCCGGGGGACCCGACTGATCACGGATCGGGGTGAATGGCCGCTGTGCGCGGCCTTTCACCACGTGATCGCGCCGTCAAATGACGGCGCGATCACATGTAAAAAAGCCGGCGGAAGCGCCGGCTTGTCTCTCCTCTCCGCACCGATCGGTGCAGTGTGAGAGGAGAGAGGGGGGAGAGAAGACGTGCAGCAGCGCTGTGGGCGATGTGCAATGCCCCTCCTGCAGTTATCTGCAGGAGGGTCTTAATTTGTTGGCGGGACATCTGCAGTTAACAGATACCCCGCCAACA
>BLSH010560358.1:623898-639278 GCA_018402905.1 Glandirana rugosa | reverse complement strand
TTGTACTTTGCTGGCTTGTTAGGGTCTCGGGAAATGAGATAGGCCGTCAGTAAATCAAGTGTGATAAATTTTCAGTGATTGGCACCATAGCTTGCAGACTCTATAACTTTCACAAAGACCAAATAATATACACTATTTTTTTTTTTTACCAAAGATAGGTAGCAGTATAAATTTTGGCCAAAATTTATGAAGAAAAATTACTAATTTGCAAAATTTTATAACAGAAACGAAGAAAAATTCATTTTTTTACAAAATTTTCGGTCTTTTTTTAATTATAGCGCAAAAAATAAAAAACCCAGAGATGATTAAATACCACCAAAAGAAAGCTCTATTTGTGTGAAAAAAAGGACGCAAATTTCATTTGGGTGCAGTGTTGCATGACTGAGTAATTGTCATTCAAAGTGTGAGAGCGCTGAAAGCTGAAAATTGGTCTGGTTGTTAAGGGGGTTTAAGTGCCCAGTTGTCAAGTGGTTAAAGTGAATATTTTGCTTGGCATGTTTGGGCAATGCACAGGTTCTCTTTAACCTGTTCACTCACATGTGAGCAGTGTGCAGCATGGTGAGTTGGTGGCAGGAGTCACACAGAGGCCAATTAATATGAACTGTATCTTGTAGAACATATGAACCAAGTGCGAACCAGGCCCTGAGGGAGATCACACCTGTCAGGAGCCACTTGCAGGAGTAGTTACAGTGGTTCTGTACTTTTCTGCCAAAATGAGTGGGAATATGGTCTGGCGATTCCTACACAAATGTGAGGCTTCCTGAGTGGAGATAGAGTAGTCCCTGCACTTTCCCTACTCCTCTGGAACCTCTCCCATTTGCTATGCATTGTCCCTGACAGACTGGGAACCTGTCAATACACAAACTACTTGCATAATGCGTGCTATGTCAGGGGGGCAGGGGCTTAAATTGGCTATAAACCTCAGACATGAAATATGAACAAAGCATATCCCTCTATACTGTGTACTTGTCTCAATACAGAGTGTCATTACAGTCTGCTACTTTGTTCCTCTGCTATCTGCATGAGTCACTTCTATCGAGTTTTCCTGAAACCAAGAGAAAAAAGGTGACGGAAGGGATCTCCAGAAGATTGAAAGCCTCAGCTCTGTTCCTGTGTGCTGTGTGGATGGGAGTCTGTCCCTTCCCTCCAATCAGCTATCTGAGCTCTCCTCACTGAGCTCTGCAGAGTAACTTCAGCTCTCCACCCTCATTTTCTGAACTCTCATACAAGATTTAACCACCTCCCACCCGGCCACTGTATATATATACGGCCCGGTGGGAGCTTTCCCGTTCTGACAGGACGTGTATACACGTCCTGCAGAATGGGAGCTCACGGTGCGGCCACGCGGCGTGCTGCTGTTGGATCCTGTGATCATTATGATCACAGGATCCAGCTGAGCAGACATCGGGATACGGGCGCAGTGACTGGCCCTCCCGATCATGTGACGGCTGTGTCCAAACACAGCCGTCACATTGTAAACAGAGACGACAGTCTCTGTGACTGTTCTCCCCCCGCCGAGCCCAGTGAGAGCTCAGTAGGGGGGGGGGGGGAGCTGCAGCTATGTGACAGCTCTCTGCATGATGAGTATTTCATGCAGAAAGCTCTCACAGATCGCCCCCCACACAGTGCACCAAGCACACTGCTGATACCCCTGTCCCCATACACATAAGTGTCCCCATAAAACAGTCCCCAAAACATCTGTATGTCCCCAATCACATCTGTCACCATACACAAAACATCTGGCACAGTCCCCAAAACATCTGTATGTCCCCAAAACATCTGTCACAGTCCCCAAACATCTGTCTGTCCCCGTCACATCTGTCACCATACACAAAACATCTGTATGTCCCCATCACATCTGTCACAGTCCCCAAAACATCTGTCTGTCCGCCAACACCAAATAAACTCCGATTTGGGTTATTTTTACCAAAGAAATATAGCAGTATCATTTCTGGTCAAAATTTATGAAAAGAAATTACTTATTTGCAAAATTTTATAACAGAAATTAAGAAAAATGCACTGTTTTTGAAAATTTTCAGTCTATTTTTTAATTTATAGCACAAAAAATAAAAAACCCAGGGGTGATTAAATACCACCAAAAGAAAGCTCTATTTGTGTGAAAAAAATGATAAAAATTTCATTTGGGTATAGTGTCGCATGACTGCGCAATTGTCATTCAAACTGCAACAGCGCTGAAAGCTGAAAATTGGTCTGGGAAGGAAGGGAGTTTAAGTGCCCAGTATTGAAGTGGTTAAAATTAAGCACTTTGAAGGGATATAGAGAAGAAAGGGCTGCAGATAGACAAGCCTCAAGTAATACACAGAGATGAAACAAATCCTCCTACATAAGTCATACTTGTATGACTTATGTAAGAGGATTTGTTTCATCTCTGTGTATTACTTGAGGCCAGACACTTCACTGTGTATGTTTAAGGTTTTAAACCACTTTCACCCAAGTTGGCCACAGAGGTCTCATCGTTCAATCGAACAGCTGTTCTCCTGGTTACAGCGGAAAGTCATAGAGGAACTAAGTTCTCCACCACTTCCTTCCCTTTCTGTATTGCTGCTTTGGTTCAGCGCCACCTACACTGGGGAGTACATGCTGCACCTGCCTTCACACAGACTTGGGAAAAACATGTTACTTTATCTGCTTGGAGAGCTGCTGCATGCCTATACAATATTGGTGACAGATCCTCTTTAAATCATTTCTGAACTATTGTCCATGAGTACAGGAAAATACACTGCTTCTAAATAGTCTGAAAACATTTCCTCCGATATGATAATAGTTTAAAATCTGCAAGTATAACTATAATGTTCTCAGTAAAAGCTTACTGTGCTTGTGTATTGCAACTATAGCAGTGGAATTACAAATGAACAGCATTGCATTTCTGAAAGGATTTGAAGTATGAACAACACACAATGTGGGAAATAGCATAATTTGGAGCACTGAGTGCATTAAATCAGATAGACACAAATAGGTTTTGCCAAACTCTTACTGAATGGGAAAAGAGCTTTAAAACATGAACTGGATTTTTGGGTAATAGCTAAATGGACACAGGTTATGCTTATCACAAATATAAAATTGTAAAGATTTAAAAACATTAGAGCTTTAGATGGAATAATTTCAACCATATTATGCTAAATGGAATCTGATCATGTTCTATTGGACACCAGCTCTGTTTCCGATTATTCAATTTTCATTAATCAGATAATCAGGTACCATATATGTACACCGAGTCTGATTTCTGAATGTCAGAATTAATATCTTCTATTATATTAATTTACATATAAAACAGTGAAAGAAAACTAGTGTTCAGACTGAATTTCAATATTTCAATAGTTTATTTATTTTACACTATCTAACTTTTTTCTGTTCTGTTTATCCCTTTTCTCTTTTTATGTTTGTATAATGGATCTTGTTGACAGAAATTTGAAATGTGGTGCAAGTGATTTCTATATGGAGCACAAATGTGACAGCATTGATTTATAAAGAGGCTGTAATAGTGTCCTGATGCACCTCCCTAGTCTCCAACAACTTCTATAGAATGCTTGGAAATGCGTGAACTCTGACCATCACTTGTAGCATATCTTTGATCTCTGACCATCCCTTCTCGCATTACAATCACTGATTATTTCAGTGCCTTGAAAAAGTATTCATACCCCTTGAAATGTTCCACGTTTTGTCATGTTACAACCAAAAACATAAATGTATTTTATTGGGATTGTATATGATAGACCAAAACAAAGTGGCACATAATTGTGAAGTGAAAGGAAAATGATAAATGGTTTTCAATTTTTTTTTTTTACAAATAAATATCTGAAAAGTATGGCGTGCATCTGTATTCAGCCCCCTTTACTCTGATACCCCTAACTAAAATCTAGTGGAACCAGTTACCTTCAGAGGTCACCTAATTAGTAAATAGATTCTACCTTAATCTCAGTATAAATATAGCTGTTCTGTGAAGGTTGAGGTTTGTTAGAGAATCTTAGTGAACAAACAGCATCATGAAGGCCAAGGAGCACACCAGATAGGTCAGGGATAAAGTTGTCGAGAAGTTTAACCACTTCCCTACCACCATATGCAGAATGACGGCCGGGAAGTGGTTCAGTTTTCCTGACTGGGAGTCATATGACATCCAGCAGGATAACATGCCGGCGCACCTGTGGGGGAGCGCATCGCAGCGATTGTCGGTGTGGTGTGTCAGTCTGACCCAACACTTGTCTGACTCCAATGGAAGCTCTTTACCATGTCAACAGCCATGACCGGTCATGGCTGGTCACAATGTAAACAGGGAAAGCCGTTTATCTGCAGATGCAAGTAGTGGAGAGCCTAATGGGGGGGGTCTGTACTGATTACTTATAAGCGCAGCCCCCCCTAGGATCGCCGCCATAGACCACCAGGGAGCCTGCCCAGGGACCACCAGGGAATGCCCACCCAGGACCCCCAGGGAGCCGATCCTGACCACCAGGGAGCCGATCCTAGACCACCAAGGAGCTGATCCTAGACCACCAGGTAAGGGGCACAGTGCCCAACATGGATGGCACTGAGTGCCAATATCAGATGACCCTAGACCACCAGGGAATGGGCTCCTATCAGTGCATCTGTCATCTGCTGCCCACCAATGCCCACCAGTGCCCCCTATCAGTGCCCACCAGTGCCACCTAGCAGTGCCCATCAGTGCCGCCTATGAGTGCCCATCAGTGCCGCTTATCAGTGCCCATCAGTGCTGCATACCAGTGTCCGTCAGTGCTGCATATCAGTGCCACCTATCAGTGCCCATCAGTGCTGCTTATCAGTGCCGCCTATCAGTGCCCATCAGTGCTGCATATATGTGCCTTATCATCAGTGCCACCTCATCAGTGCTGCCTCATCAGTGCCAATCAGTACTGCCTCATCAGTGCCCGTCAGTGTAGCCTCATCAGTGCCTATCAGTGATGGAGAAAATTGACTTATTTACAAAGTTTTGTGACAGAAACAGAGAAAAACTTTTTTCCCCCCAAATTTTCAGTCTCTATTTGTGGGAACAAAATGATAAAAATGTTGTTTGGGTACAGCGTCACAGGACAGCACAATTGTCATTCAAAGCTCAATAGCACTGAAAGCTGAAAATTGGTCTGGTAGGGAAGTGTTCTAAGTGCATGGTATTGAAGTGGTTAAAGCAGGGTTAGGATATAAAAAAAATCCCATTCTTTGAACATCTCACGGAGCACTGTTCGATCCATCATCTTAAATCTAAAGAGTATGGCACAACTGCAAACCTACCAAGACATTGCCAATCAATTAAACTGACAGGCCGGGCAAGAGGTAATTTGGAGGAGCTGCAAAGATCCACAGCTCAGGAGAACCTGTCCACAGGACATCTATTAGTTGAGCAGGGTGCACTCCACATATCTGACCTTTATGGAAGAGTGGCAAGAAGAAAACCATTGTTGAAAGAAAGCCATAAGAAGTCCCGTTTGCAGTCTGCGAGAAGCCATGTGAGGGACACAACAAACATGTGGAAGAAGGTGCCCTGGTCAGATGAGCCCAAAATTGACCATTTTGACCTAAAAGAAAAATGCTATGTGTGGCGGAAAATTAACAAAGTGCATCACTCTGAACACACAATCCCCACCGTAAAACATGGTGGTGGCAGCATATTCTTGTGGGGATGCTTTTCTTCAGCAGGGACAGGGAAGCTGGTCAGAGTTGATGGGATGGTGAATGGAGCCAAATACAGGGCAATCTTAGAAGAAAATCTGTTAGAGTCTGCAAAAGACTTGAGACTGGGTCAGAGGGTCATCTTCCAGCAGGACAACAACCCTAAACATACAGCCAGAGCTACAATGGAATGGTTTAGATCAAAGCATATTCATGTATTAGAATGGCCAGTCAAAGTCGAGACCTAAATCCAATTGAGAATCTGCCAAGACTTGAAATGTTGTTCACAAAAGCTCTCCATTCAATCTGACAGAGCTTGAGCTATTTTGAAAAAGAAGGATGGGCAAAAATGTCACTCTCTAGATGTGCAAAGCTGGTAGAGACATACCCAAAAAGACTTGCAACTGTAATTGCAGCGAAAGGTGGTTCTACAAAGTATTAAGGGGCTGAATACAAATACACCCCACACTTTTCAGACATTTATTTGTAAAAAATATTTAAAAACATTTATTATTTTCCTTATGTGCCACTTTGTGTTGGTCTATCACAGAAAAGCCCAATAAAATACATTTACATTTTTGGTTGTAACATGACAAAATGTGGAAAAGTGGAAAGGGCATGAATACTTTTTCAAGGCACTGTATGTGCAGCCCTTTGATGATGCCATGGGTGCACATGAGGCCCCCTTTATTAAGTTGACATCCCTGTTCTAGAATCAACACTAGGACCTTCAGTTGAGGAATGCAGTATTCCATGATGTTTTTGACAATTTTTTTTTTTTATCATTTAATATATATATTTAATGGTATTTACCGTACATTTGTCTCTTCAAATTGCATTTAGTACCTACCGTAGTTTTCTACTAGACGCTGCTCATTATTTTCTACTTTAAAAACCAAATTAAAATGTAAGTAAAAAACCAAGCAAATATTTCAGATACTATTGAATGGATATTGTGTTTAATCATTTGATTACCTTAAAGGTACACTCCAGTCCGTGTTGGATGTTAGCCCTTACAGTATGCTGAGAAAATACATTTTTTGGATCACAATTGTCTACAAAAGATCTTCCATGCAAATAGTCTAGATCAGTGGTTCTGAGTACCTCCAATGGGCCATGTTTTCAGGTTTTACTTTACTTTGCACAGCTGCTTTAAATCAATATCAATGACATTGTATTGATAAGAGGTTTATCTAAGGGAAGTTCCCAAAGCATGGCCCGTTGGGGGTACTTGAGGACTGAGGTTGAGAACCACTGGTCTAGATGACTAACTGACAAACTTGAAATCTCCCATTTCTTCAGTGTTTGTTTGTCTATGGAGAGCTTAATATGAGAAAAAAAAATGAATAAAAAATATTGAAATTACACTCAAAGTTGAAGTACTGTACTTTGAATGCAGTAGACTTAATAAGATACCATTATGAATCATTGATCTGTCTGTTATTACACAGAAGCACATGCAATCACATACAACCACACACTGGATTTTTTGTCATCACTTGTGCCACTACCTTGCATGGAAGAGCATGCAAGAGGTCCACAGCATGATGAAAATGTCTGTAAGTTGCCTAAATTGTAGTGTTGCATGAAAGATACTGTTTAAGGAAATTTTACCAGACTCTCTACTTAACAAGCAAAAGCTACAAAACGTAAGCTTCCCATATTCAGACAGATATCAGGATATCAGATATCAATGCGCAAATGAAATCTGAATTGTGACTGTATCAAGCAAATGAAACCCAGCAATAATGTACTCTTGTAAAATGATAAAGCAAGTACATCTTCTGCAAACATAGAACATAAGCTAAAAATGCAGCTGAAATGTAAAATAAAAAATCTACTGACAATTTAAAAATATTTTTTTTTTGTTTCCGGATCTGGGATCTTGCACACTATAGCATGTTATGTTATCAGGGAGACCAGCTGTTATTAAAAGAGCTGCCTGTTTAGTTACTGCTTTGTAGTTAAATTATCATTGATACCATAGAAATTAAAGCTCCTGTAAAATGCTTAGAACAATTCATAGGACACAGTCTCCATTTCCTGTATTAGATAAGTCTTTTTTGTCACTATCACAACGGAATTTGGCATTTATTCAGAGACTATATTGATTAGATAGGCAGGCTCCAGTTCCAAAATCAGGTTCATTCATATTTAAAGAAATACAAACTAAACATCAGAGGTTAAAGTTTCATCATTTAACCTTTAATTATATTGGGGCCATAGAGTAACTGTATAACTAAATCTACAAAATGCTTTGTGTATTGCTGGCTCGAGATGTTATTGCAAAGCCTTATGACCTTTGATATCACTGAAGCACTGAACCAGACTTTTAAGTGCATATTAAAAAGGAACTGTAGTCTACTCACATAATTTGTTATAAAAACATCTTTTCCATTCTGAAGCTTCCCTCCAACCACTTTGCATACTATTTTCTTGTTCAAATTTTTTATTGAGAAGATAAAAAAAGAATAACATGGTTACAACGGTAAGGACCAAAAGGCCCCAAAGCATCACAGAGCAGCATTAGAACAAACAGATAGTGTGACTAATCGGGAGTTCCATTGCATACAAAATATTGTTAGAGGAAAGAGGTGCAATCAGCAGTATTGGTGATTATCAAGGAGGATATTCGTTTCAATACAGGCATAAACATGCTGGGTTGCTCCATATGGTGGAGAGATCCCGAAGGTCTAAGATAAGCTGCATAGCTCTGAGTAAATAAAGATTTAGAAAAGATAGATGTAGAAGAAGAAGGAGGGATAGGTGGGTAGAGAAGAGGAAAGGAGGGGGGTGTCAGAGGGATGGCGGAGGGTGATAGTCAGACGGAGATCGCTGTGTTCCTATTACAGTGGAAAATTCAAGGTTATGGGCAATGTTTGTTTATGGGAGGAAAAGATTGGTGTCAAGGTCTTGAGGTAGAAAATGTTTGATCCATGGCTGCCATTGCTTCTCAAATTTGGCCATAGAGTTAAGAACGGTTGCTTCAATTTTTGCATGGATCATAGCATTTGTGATTCTGTGCTTGGTTTCAAGGAGTGGGAGGGAGGGAGATTTCCATGCCTTTGCTATTGTCTGTTTAGCTGCCGTGGTTACTTGTAGTAAGAGCTTAAATTGGTTGCGGGTGATGTCCGAGGGCTGGACATTTAGTAGGGCTATTGTGGGGCTGGGGTTTAGGGGGGTGCCTATAAGAGTTGAGATCATCTGGAAGACATCCTTCCAGAACTCTTGAACATGTGGGCATTCCCACCATATATGTAGGTGAGTGCCCCTCTCCGTGCAGCCTCTGAAACAGTTTTGGGGGTAGTTGGCGGAATATTTTGCGATGCGTGCGGGTACCAAATACCAGCGGAATAAGACTTTGTAGTTAGCCTCTGAGGCTATTACGTTTTGTGAGGCCGATTTGGTTGCTGACCAGATCTCCTGCCATTCCTCTTCAGTCAATTGGGGACTTTGCATACTATTTTATACATGTGATTCTGTACTTGCCAATTATGCTGCAGAAATCTTCCTCCACTAAGTCTGGCTGCATCCATTTTAACTGTGGGCAGTGGAAGCTGCTGCCTGTTCACTTCCTGGATTTACAAAGACACACAGAGGCACATCTCCAGCTCTGCAGCTTCCATTTGCCCTCGTATGACTCATCCCCCCCTCCCTTCCTGGCAAACTCTCACAAGAGTGAGAGAGAGAGAGCTGTGCATGATGTCATCAGCCTAGGCTAATGACAAGACAAGAAACAGGAAGTGGGCTGTATAAGGTATTTACTGGCACAAAAAAATGTTTTACTATCCAAAATGAAAACAAAAAGAGCAGAAGATTTAATAGATGGTAAGTTGAAAAAATGACTGAAGGTCCGCTTTAAAGAACAAAGTGTTTTTTTTTTTTTAGGCAAAAACCGCTGTGCAATCTAATCGGCAACTACAAAAGCTGTACTATGGCTGATTACATTCTTATACCTCATATTTGTTTTATACATCCAATATACTTCCCTTTATTTAAAAATGCTGTATCTGTCATACCGTTCCAAGGCTTTGCTGTGTTCTACAGGTGTAACATTTAGGTGAGTATTGAACTTTTCATTTAAAAAAAGCAAAGTGTTTAGAGACCCCACATTTCATAAAACCTTTTGCAATGTTTTGTTTATGTTACCCAAATCTCTTTTAATTTTTGGGTAGTTCATCCTATGTATTGGAGACCACAAGAGAATTTGAGCATACAGATGACAAAATCCGTATCACAAGTCAGGAAGAATTTGATTGGGTATAGTTCACATATACTGAAGGACTTTTTTTTTGCTTGGTTGCTGATGAGATGGCATATAAGACAACTGGAGTAGTTGCATTTGTAACATCCTACAATTGGGGTAAGTGGGTTAATAAAGAGGTCTTTTTGATGTTTTGAGGTTTATTTTATATCCTTTGGTTTTAGTCTACTTGGTGCTAAAATATATTTTATTGTCTGAAAGTGCAAATTGGTTTATTGGGCAGAGCTGTCTTTAATTTTTGGGTCCTGAAGCAAAATGTGCCAGTTTGATTGCAGACATTTTTTGTTTTATTATCGTCAATGTTGTATCTGGTAAAAAAAAAAAATGACATCCGTGTTCTTTGAAATTTTAGATAAAGTTTTTAGAGATCAGGTTTGCCTTTTTTTTTTTTTTTTTTAAATATGTTTATTAATTTTTTGACAAAGTACATAGTACAGAGGTATCAAGAAACAATGGTGCAACATAGCGGTACAGTAGATTGAGCTTTGCTAACAAAGTGAGAGAATCGTTAGGCAGAATTGAGCAGCTGTAAGGCAAAAGTATGATGTGCTGGAGTTGGAATCAGAAGAGGTTAAGATTGAAACCATTTTTCATCAATAAACACATGTTATGACTATAGCTTTGACTACCAAATTATTTGGTTTCCTATAGATATAATAAGTCAGAGGGCCACATTCGGGCCTATTTGACAGAAGGTCGGGGGTGGGGGAGGAGGTCCAGCGTGATCTCACATTCAAGGGATAGAAGCCGCAAGGCTGGTATATAAAAATTGGAGTTGCAAGACGGGGATAAGGTGGTCTTGCTGGTTTAGGAATGAAGTGGGGTGCTTGGGTAATCCCCTGGATGAGTAAAGGAGGTGCAGTTCGTGGAATGCCAGGGGGCTAGAGGGGTAGGTATTTTGAATTTTCCCAATGTGCCCGAGAGGTCTGCCTTCAGATACCATTCGGAAAATCGAAAGGGTTCCATATAACGTTGGATTTCCTCGGGGGGGAAGGAGGATTCAATGTATTTCCTCCATCTCGAAAAGAAGCGTTTTGAGGAGTTGAAGTCCTGAGAGATGGCGTCCAACCATTCAATGCGGAAGAGGTTTTGGATGGCAATTTTGACTTGGGGCACGGAGGGCGGGTCTGAGCTGATCCACGCCTGAGTGATAGATCTGCGAGCTGCCAGGAGACACAGGTGTACCCAATGAGGGGTTGTCGATCCTGGGGGAGGTGTGTCAGTAGGGGGTGGTGTTTGATAACTGAAAATGCAGAGCATGAGATCCTTGGGGATGGTAGCTTTGAGAATTTTATTGATGTAGAGTAAGACCTGGTCCCAGAAGATCGTTATCTTAGGGCAATTCCAAAATCTATGTAGTAATGTAGGTCTGGGGGCTGAGCACCAGGGGCATGCTGGGGTGGATGGACTCTCCGGATTATGATAGAAAGGGAAGTAGGCTCTATGGGCAATTTTAAATTGTGTTTCTCTCCATTTTTCAGAGACGGTGAGGGAGCGGATTTTCCGATATCCCGCTAGGACGTTGGCCGGGGCTTCGAGGTCATCGAGGGCCTTGGCCCAAGATTGAAAGGGTGTTAAAGAGTGGTTAGTGGTCTGGTGATGAGATAGTTGAGAGTAGATTTGGGCGATCGAGTATTGTCCCGTGTTAGCTAAGGAGTCGATAAAGGAAGGTTGAAAGTGTTTAGGGGAGGAGAGGATCTCTGTATTGATATAATGTTTCAGTTGGTGATAGGGGAAAATATGCGTCTTGGGCAGGGAATATGATTCGGCCAGTTCCGGGAAAGGTCTGACCGAGTCACCTTTTGATGAACATGCTTGACTAATCATTTTTAATCCCCGTGATGCCCAAAATGAGAATGGGGTGTTGGGGAGGGAGGGAGTGAATCTAGGGTTTCCAGTAATGGGGAGGAAACGTGAGACTCCGGATGGGAGGTCCAACATCTTCCTCACCTCCCTCCAGGCGATGACCGTGTCACGGAAGAGAGAATTAGTCCTGATGTGATCAGGTAACACTGAGAGTCTGGTGTGGGCTACCGCCTGGAGGGAGAAGGGGGCTACCAAAGCTCTTTCAAGTTCTAAGTTGGAGTATTTAGAGTTTTCAGTGAACCAGTCGAGCACTTGCCTAAGAAGGCAGGAAAGATTATAGATCCTAATGTTAGGAAGGCCCGTCCCCCCTCCCCCTTCGACAGATAAAGTTTGCGAAAAGACACTCTGGGTTTTTTACCCTGCCAGATAAACAGGCGTAAGGCGGTATGAATTTTTTGAACATCCTTGTGTTTAAGGAGCAGGGGTAGGGTCTGGAGGGGGTATAGTAATCTCGCAAAGGATACCATTTTATAGAGATGGCATCTGCCGAAGAGGGAGAGGGGGAGGGACGCCCAGTTCCCTAGTTCCTGTACTATCTTGTTGATCACAGGAGGGTAGTTCAGCGAGTAGAGCGATGAGGGTTCTCTGCCAATAGACATTCCCAAGTAGGTTATATGATTTTTGGCTACCGAAAATCGAGATGTGTGTGTCCAAGATCCAGAAACCCGGGGGTTTAGGGATAAGATTTCACTCTTTTCAAAGTTAATTCTCAGTCCTGAGCATGATCTAAAAGTTTCGAACAATTCCTGCGTATAAGAGATATCCCGTGGGGGGTCAGAGGAGAAAAGAAGGATATCATCGGCGAAGAGTGCAGATCTAAGAGTGTAGTTGCCAATCGATATCCCGCTAATTCCTTCGGAGGAATTCAAGATTCTAGACAGGGGCTCTAGGGCTAAATTAAAGAGAAGAGGAGAAAGGGGGCAGCCTTGGCGAGTGCCCTTGGAAAGGGGGATCTCTGGAGACATAAAATTAGGGGTGATTAAGCGAGCCGAGGGGGATGCGTACATTTTATGTACATAATTTAAGATAGGGCCCGAGATGCCAAAAGATTCCATAACCATAAAGAGCCAGGTAAAGCTAATATTATCAAAGGCCTTTTCGGCGTCTAGTGAGAAGATGGCTAAATCCCGGTTAGGGTAACTCTTAGCATGCTCAAGGGCGAGCAGGACCTTGCGGATGTTAAGAGTAGCTGAGCGGCCCTGTATAAATCCCGATTGGGCTGGGTTGATGATCGAGGGGAGTATATGTGCCAGGCGATTCGCTATAATTTTAGACAAGATTTTTATGTCTACGTTAATCAGGGAAATGGGCCTGTATGATGAAGGTGATAAAGGGTCTTTCCCCTTCTTGCCTATTAATTTGATGTGGGCTTGGGAGCCCGTGGGGGGAAAGGGGCCATCAGACCAGACGGAGCTGTATACCATTTCAAGGGTCTCACTAAGGAAGTCAGCTGAGAGCTTGTAGAACTCGGAAGAGAGTCCGTCTGGGCCTGGGGCCTTTCCCGGACCCAGTTTGCTAATAGTGGCACATATGTCTTGGGTAGTTATGGGGGCGTTGATGAAGTCTATTTGTTCCTTTGTAAGTGAAGGGAGGTCAGCCTTGCTTAAAAAAGCTGTTGCGGCTTCTAGGTCTATTGGGTCTTTGGTGTAGAGAGATGTGTAAAAGTCGGTGAGGAGGGCATTAATGTTGGAGGGGGAGTTTGTGACCGAGCCATCGGGGCCTTTCAGAGCTCCTATGACCGTGGGAGGGTGTCTCCCCGAGCAAAGTCTGGCCAGTAACTTCCCAGCTTTGTTACCGTTCCTATGAAAGAAGAGGGCCGAGTGTGCTTGGTGGATTGACTCGTGGTGGCTGGACCAGAGATCAAAGTGTCGTTTGGCTTTGATCCATGCCTGTACTGTTAAAGGGTTACGTGATAGTGTCATGTTCCTGTGTGCTGTTCGGAGGGAATCACTAGCCTGTTTATAGTTGCGGGAGGCTCTTTTCTTGTATTGGGCCGCATAGGAGATTATGCGCCCTCTAAGAAAGGCTTTGCCAGCCTCCCAGAATAAGTTTGGGGAAGAACGGTGTTCCTTATTAGTCTCGCGGTATTCTGTCCAAGCAGCACTCAGCGTTGATTTAAGGTCTTTGTTTTTGGCCAGGAATGAGGGGAACCGCCATAGTTTGGGACCAAGGGGGGCGACGAGTCCGGAGATTTGTACAGTGATCGGGGAGTGATCTGATATCACCATATTCTCTATGGAAGATGACGAGATCAGAGGGAGAAGGTTTGGGGAGGCAAAAAGGTAGTCAATGCGGGACCAGGATTTATGAGGGGGGGAATAAAAAGTAAAGTCCCTGTCTGCAGGGTGAGAAAGTCTCCAAGTGTCTGTAAGATGGAGAGATTGCATGGTCTGAGCGAGTGGAGAGAGTGTGAGTATGGGGGGGGCTTTGGAGGTTGTAGGTGAGCGGTCCTCGACCGCGTCCATCAGAGAATTTAGATCACCTCCCAAGAGGTGGAGGGTTTCGGGGATTTGGAAAGCCCATGTGGTGAGATCCTGAAAAAATGACTGGCCTGGGGAGTTAACTGCATACACATTCGATATAGCAATGTCTCTCTCAGCTATTGAGAGGTGGACCGTGACTCTGCGGCCCTGATCGTCGGTGTCAATTGAGTGGAGTTTGTGTGCAAGGTTTTTGTTTATAAGAATGGCTACTCCAGCCTTGCGACCCTTGGCTGGGGAGCAGTGAGCGGATCCCACCCATAGTTTGCAGAGTCTGGGTGCGTCATTGGGGCCTAGATGTGTCTCCTGGAGCAGGGCAATGTCTGCATGTAAGCGTTTAAGGTGGCGTAGTATCTGCATGCGTTTGTGTGGTGAGCGTAACCCCCTGACATTCCACGATATTACCTTTAGGTGATTCCCGATCTCAGGGGGAGCCATGGCTTGTGTATAGGATGGAGAGTAGAGATCACGCTGGAGGGGGGGGTCCTCTTAGTCCCGACCTTAACTGAATTGAGGGTTGCTGCCTTCTGTGGAGATGCAACAATAATAGGCAAAAAGATTAGAACAGACATGTAAAACCAGAACATTTTAAAGCTTAAACATGTGGGGGGGGAGTAGATCCCCAAAAACCTTTTCTAGAACTTCCTTTTTTCCCCATGGAGTTCCTGTCCACAGTGCACCCGCCAATAAGGGCCTCCTACTGTCAGGGGTGGCGAGGCGACACCGAGGGGACGGGGAATGGAGAGAGGGAACGAGACGGAGCGATGGTGGGGATATAGGGGTAGGGGGGGAGGGGGGGGAGGAAGAGAAGGGAAGGAGAGGGTAGGAAGGGAGGGAAAGGGGGAGTGGGAGGAAGGGCAATGGGAGGAAGGGTAGGAGAGATGGGACCGGGCAAAAGGTGGGGGGGGGGGGGAGGAGCCACAGCGGAGCGGTGGGGACTGTCATCCTCCGGGAATAACCGCCCACGTGACACCTGTCCTTGAGGTACCCCTTTTTTCCTTCAAGATCTTTTCCAAAAACCCCTAGATGAGGGGGGGGTGTACAAATTCGAAATTTTACAAGACCAAAATGTACAGACAAGATTAGAAAAACGGATAATAACAACGTAGAGGTGTCTTCCGTCGTTGGGA
>BLSH010560358.1:603926-623060 GCA_018402905.1 Glandirana rugosa | reverse complement strand
TGTGCCCTCTCGACTATGCATGGGGTCTTGAGGCCTAGCTGCTGGGGTATGGTGGTGGTGCAAATGGTGAAAAGCGCTGTTTGATTGTAGGATTCCGGTAATCCTATAATGTGTAAATTGTTCCTTCTGGACCTATTCTCTAGGTCATCGAGCTTTTCTTGCATATCCCTTTGCTGGGTGGAGAGCCTGGCTATAGTTGCGGACAGGATGGCAGTGTCATCCTCAACTGTGCTGATCCGTTCCTCCGCGTGGTCCAGCCTGGCAGATTGTTGTTGAATCTCCCTGTGGAGTTGTTCCAGCCCTTTCTGCACTGCTTTTTCAATGGCCTCTGTCACCATGGGGGTGAGAAGGGTGATAACTGCCTGGGCGATCCCTGGAGGAGAGGCAGGGTCGAGTGGGGGATCAGGTGGGGGTCCTGGGAGCGTGCTGTGGTGTGGAGGGCTTTGTATTGAGACCGCTGGGCCTTGTATTGAAGCCGCTGGAGCAGCGTGTGTCAGCGGTGCGGCCGCCATGTTGGCTGCAGCGTGTGTGCTGTCTCCCTCAGGCTGGAGCGGGAGCGGAGCTGTGCGGGCCGTCTGCCGCTCTACAAAGCGGTCCATGACCTTGATCTTGTGCTCCCCTGGGTGTGAGGGGGGGTAGGCAGGGGGTACCTCGGTGTGTGCGGGCTTTTCAGGCTGCTTTGTGGAGGAACCGGCGGGAGCTCTTCACCTCTACCTCCTCTCCATGCGGGCGCCGGAACCGGAAGTGTCAGGTTTGCCTTTGATTTTTTTGTTAGCTTTGTTGCTTGTGTGTGTAAAGCTTTAAGTATAGAACAGTTTTTTCAAAGCCTTCTAATTGGCCATACGGTATGTTTGTTTTCCAGCTCTTGAGGTGATTGCTGTTGTGGAAATCATTGTCAACTTTTCTAAAAAAAGAAGGTTCTTAATTGAATTTTTGCATGAAATGAACAGTTTTGGGTCCAGAAAGTCTATAGTATAGGCATTGTAGTTAAAACAGTATTAAACCAAAAAACAAAAATGTAATATATTGTAGATTACCAATCATTAGATCCAGTGGATGCATTAGTTTTCTTTTTTTTATGCTTTTTTTCCTCCATTTTCCCCTGGTGATCTGGCCAGCAACACACCTCCTGCATTATACAGACATCACTCTGGGTGAATGAGCACAGAGGGTAGATAAGCACAGCAGCATTGTCTGTCTGGGGGGAGGGGAGGGTTTGATGTAATAGCGGATTTAACTCCAAACAAATTGAAGCTGAACTCCAGCTAATGGTTGGTTGTTAGTGATCCTATTGGGTTCACCATCCTGCGCTTATGGATGTGTATGCTGATATAGTGGCTGATCTATCGAAGCAAATCTGAATGCTGAGTTACCTCAGCATAACAAAATATAAAATATTAAAAAATAATAAATAATAAAAAATTTGGAAAGTGCTGCTCTATAAAAGGTGCAGGTGCCTTGTAAATCAATTGCATATATAAGACAGTTCTTTCTAATAGGAACCTCGTGATCTTAATTAATAAAGTGCATGTGCTAACAACTCCATAATGTGATCCATACTATATACACATATAAACACAAATCTTCCAAAAAGAAATTCAATAAATAAGTGCAAATATAAATCGTGATGCTTCTGAGTGCCAACAGTGAATACAATTATTCTGTGTTCAACAGTTCTTAATGGCTGATATCAAAACACCATTCCCTGTGTGGAATAGTCACTTCATCAAGTCTGTAACCAGTGTATCACAGCGAAAGAAAGTTCATCACAGTAACTAAGTTCATCAGCTAATATTGCTTTTCTAGATGTGCTCATAAAGTGCCAGGTGCTCATAACATAGCTGTGAGATCTTGTGTTCTCCGTGCTTCCCTCCTGTGTTCCCGCACTCACCAGAAAACATGGACTCCTATTATGGGAGTCACAATCGCCTTGGTGTCTGCTGAGTCCAGTGGTTCCACGGATATGGTCTCCACCAGTGTGTCACTTGCAATGTTCACCAGCCTCCAAGTGTTCCCAAAGGGTTAGGATAATGATGGCAGAGGAAATGGATATATCATAATTCTGTTTTATTAAATAAAATATCCAAACATTTCCACTTACATTAAAATTCACATAGATGCATAAAACGCCAGACCGGAAGTAGGAAGTGGGCTAATAATTTATAATCAGTTACAACAGTTTTTTTTTACTTTTGGGATAAATGTTCTGCTTAAATAAAAGCCAATCATCTTAAACACCCCTGCCAGTGTTAAATGGTCTGTCTCATCCCTGTAACTGCAAGAGCGTTTTTCTGCTGAAAAACAACTGACTTACTGGCTGGATCACCAGATGAAAATAGAAGAAAGAAATCCTAAAAAAGGAAACTAATGCCACCATCATATCTAAGAAATGGTAAGCTGAAATATAATGAATGTTTGCTTTTGGGTTTAATACTCCCAAACTGATTGTAAAGTCTTGTTTTTATTTTAAAAAAATAACAAACATGTTACACTTACCTCCTCTGTGCAGTGGGTTTTGCACAGAGCAGCCTGGATCCTCCTCTTCTCAGGTCCCTGTTTGCTGCTCCTGGCCCCTCCCTCCTATCAAGTGCCCCCACAGCTTTCTATGGGTGCACCCGAGCCAAGTCAGAGCTCTGTGTGTCCATTCAGACACAGAGCCCTGACCTGGCCCTACCCCCTCTCTCCCCTGATTGGCTGACTGCCTTTGATTGACAGCCGAGGGAGCCAATGGCGCCACTGCTGTGTCTCAGCCAATCAGGCTTAGACATTAGTGGACATCGCTGGAGAGAGAAGGGGCTCAGGTAAGTAATTAGGGGGTGGAGGGGCTGCTACACACAAAAGGTGTTTTTATCTTAATGCATTCTGCCTTTACAACTCATTTAAGAGTGAAGGTAAAGCCTTTATTCATTGTGGTTGAAGCTGCCCACAAATTGTGCAATCTTAATGGCTTCCCCATTCCATATAATTATTAGGTCATCTATGTACTTTTGGTATAAAATAATATTATATTATTAATTCCAAATGGTGTATCAGGGTGGAAGACTTTGGAATCTAGGTAGCTCATTGTCAAATTGGCATACTTGTGTGTATGAACTTCATACCCATTGCTGTGTTCTTAGTCTGGAAGAACTGCTTGTTTGTTTTTAAACATGAATGCATTATGGAGTAAGTTAAAATGGATGCTCCCCAGTATAAAATGTGCAAAACCAGTCATGAGCTGGTTGGTATAAAGGTAACTCGAAACTGCTCTTAAAATGCTTGTAAACCTCTGACATGAAATGTGAATACAGCACATCCTTCTATAGTGTGTACTTGTCTCAATCCAAAGTACTGAGTTTCATTTCTCTCTGCAGTCTAGTCCCTCTTCTATCTGCATGAGTCATTTCCCAGCTCCAAGAAATAAAAAGGTAACAGGGAGGGATCCTCCAGCACACAGCCTGTAATTGATATCCTTAGCTCTGCATTGTTCTTTGTTATGTAGGAGGATTTGTTTCATGCCTGTTTATCACCTGAGGCTTGTCACTTCACTGGGTATGTAAGGCCCTTATGTACACTGCTGCCTCTAAACGCACGTTTAGAGGCATTTGGCCATTTTTTCAGCTGCCTCTGAACTCATCTAATGTTATCTTATCAGTACATGTACACAGGGACGTTTAAGGTAGTTTCCAGGCAGATGAGTTTAGAAATGTTTCTTGGAAAGCAAAAAAATGCGTTCCAGACGGATGTTCAGAGGCATTTGAAATGCCAAATGCGTGTAACATCTTGTAAACGTGCCTAAATGTGGTAACTCGTGTCTAGGTGCGTTTTGTTTACAACCGTTTCCATTAAAAAAACGCTCCTAGACGCAAGTTTAATTTCAGTTTTTATTGTATTGTTGTTTGTAAAAGTGATTTTGATGAGAGAATCATATTCTTTTTGTGTTACTTGAGAGGTCTCTTGGGCAACTTTTGGTAGTACCATATGTACTCGAGTATAAGCCGACCAGAATATAAGCCGAGCCACCTAATTTTACCACAAAAAAATGGGAAATTATTGACTTGAGTATAAGCCTAGGGTGGAAAATGCAACAGCTACTGGTAGATTTAAAAAATAAAGCCATTACACAGGTATTGTAGCCATTACACAGGGCACAGTGACTCAGCCATTACACAGGTATTGTAGCCATTACACAGGGGACAGTGACTCAGCCATTACACAGGTATAGTAGCCATTACACAGGGGACAGGGACTCAGCCATTACACAGGTATTGTAGCCATTACACAGGCATTGTAGCCATTACACGGGGGGCAGGGAGCCATTACACAGATATTGTAGCCAGTACACAGGAACAGGGAGCCATTACATAGGTATTGTAGCCATTACACAGGGGACATGGAGCCATTACACAGGGACTCAGCCATTACACAGGGACTCAGCCATTACACAGGGGACAGGGAACCATTACATGGGGACTCAGCCAGTACATGGGCACAGGGAGCTATTACACAGGGACAGGGACTCAGCCATTATACAGGGACATGGAGCCATTACACAGGGACAGGGACTCAGCCATTACACAAAGGCAGGGACTCAGCCATTACACAGGGACGTGGTGCCATTTCACAGGGACTCAGCCATTACACAGGGACATGGAGCCATTACACAGAGACAAGGACTCAGTCATTACACAGGGACATGGAGCCATTACACAGGGACAGGGACTCAGTCATTACACAGAGACATGGAGCCATTACACAGAGACAGGGACTCAGCCATTACACAGAGGACAGGGAGCCACTACACGGCAGCACAGTACCTTCGAGTCCTCTCCTCGTCCTCGAGTCAGGAGTCAGTCGCTCTGGACCCACCCCCACCCACAGCACATTGACAAGCTAATCACTGGCAGTCACTGGCTTAGGGCAGGGAAGAGCGGGAGAAGAAGAGCGGCCGCATCCGACATTCATATGACATCATATTCATATACCTGCGCCCCAGGTACACATAGAAGCAGCATTGGACCACCTGCAGAGGCTGCAGGCTCCCGCAGATGAGTAGGAGAGACCGGAAAACACCCACACTGCACCGGAGAACAGGTAAGTGGGACCCTCACTCGAGTATAAGCTGAGGGGGGCTTTTTCAGCATAAAAAATGTGCTGAAAAACTCGGCTTATACTCGAGTATATATGGTAATTTGTGTCATTGAGAATTATATAAGCCTCTTGCAATATGATTCCTCCCCTTTTATCAGCACTTATTACCCTTGGTTTTTGGTTTGGAATTTTCAATGACTAGAATGTGAAATGCATTTTTTTACTGGAAACAGGGTACAAGTTTGATTTTTTTGGGATTGGGGTGAATATGTATGTGTTCAGCAGTTAATCTGTTTCTTCTATAATAATACACAAGATGGAATTTGGAACAATTTCCTCATTTTCAATAATTATGGAAAAGGTTCTGGAGTTGGTAGTGGGGTTTTATTTTTTTAAGGGCAAGTATCTCTTTAGTGTGACCTTTCTGGTGAAGTGATTAAGATCCACAAATGAATATATTTGGTTTAGTTGATTGGCAGTATGCCATTTTAATAATTTAGTAGTTCATTTTACTATACCCATCCAGATCATGGATCTCATGTAACGTTACCCTAGCCAAATGACATTTCATTTATTTATTGTTATCTTGGGGATCTAACTCAGTTATGGTAGCATTTTCTAGTGGGTCCACAACAATCAGGAACTATGTAAAGAGAAGTTCAACAAAATAAATAGTTGCCTCACAGGGGTTTTCACCATCAAAATTGGAAAGGACAAATAATACCAAGTCTCCTGGCTTCTTCTTGAAGCATCCTGGCTCGGCTACAAGCTTTGGCCTTTCCCTTAGTCCATTGGGCCTTCTTACACAGGACCGCTGGGCTCACATACCGCTCTGTGTCTCTCACAACACTCTCTCTTTCTTTTGCAGCTCTCTCAGCTTACTCACACTCTGTAGTTGCGCACATTTACAAACTAGAAAAGTTTGCACACATTTGCAAATAAATGCATAAGCTACAGAGACCATGACGAGGCACCCCAGTATTATCTGTAGCTCTAACTCTATATATTTTGAGAGGCTCCATAGTAGGAGCACATACGTGGCATAGATTCAACAAGGTGTTGGAAACATTCCTGAGAGATTTTGGTCCATAGTGACATGCTAGCATCACGAAGTTGCTGCAGATTTGTCAGCTGCACATTCATGATGCGAATCTCCCGTTCCACCACATACCAAAGGAGCTCTATTGGATTGAGATGTGGTGACTGTGGAGGCCATTGGAGTACAGTGAACTCATTGTCAGATTCAAAACCAGTTTGAGATGATTTGGGCTTTGTGACATGGAGCATTATCCTGCTGGATGTAACCATCAGAAGATGGGTACAACTGTAGTTATAAAGGGATGGACATGGCCAGCAACAATACTCAGGTAGGCTGTGGCATTTAAACAATGCTCACTTGGTACTAAGGGGCCTAAAGTGTGCCAAGAAAATATCCTATCCCCCACACTATTGATGGTCAGTAGGAGTAATAAATGTTTAAGTGAAAAATGCCCCCACATCAGTGGTCAGTGGAAATAAAATATGCCCTTGTGTCTGGGTTCAGTGGTAAATAAAATGCCTCCAGCATTGGTGTCAGTAAACTAAATAGAACCAATTTCCCAGAGGAATTGGTGTCAGTGAGATCATAAAAAAACCTCCAGCATTGGTTGCAGTGGGAGTGGGATAATAAAAGAAACCTCAGCATTGGTGTTCAGAGGTACCTTACCTACTTGTAGGCTCTATGTCCTGCAACGCTTCTTGTTCTGAAGTCATGGTTGGTATTATACAGACAGCATCTGGTAGGAGAGCACTTTGACAGTTAGAACCTATAATAGATTGTGGGTGCTGCAATGCCCTGAATTGTATTGCCCAGCGCCCACTGCCACTCTGCACAAGAGATCCTCTGGCATTGAATGATAAAGCCCTCCTTACAGGACATTCTCATTTCAGGGGCCAGCCAATGGCAACTAGTGGGCCATAGCTTGAGGACCACTGTTCTTGAAAGAGCAATATATTTTCTTGTATTACATGAGGTATGGATTCAATAGAAGGAATTAATATTAATATAAAATAAGGGTTATGAAGGGTCACAGCTTAGAAAAGATTAACTGAAATGAATTTATTCCCTCTCAAGAACAGTCAATTATTGTCATCTTGTATAAAACAAATATGTGCTCTATAAAATAAACTCCTATTAAGATCCTCATAAGTCTAAAGGGCACTCACCGAAAGAGAGGTTTAATTTCTGTGTATGGAAATTATTTTAAATTGTAAATGCTGTGGAAGTGTGGAATAAACTTCCACAAGAAGTAGTCCTGGCAGATTTAGCAGATTGCTTTGTCCTGGATGTGTGAACAAAATATACAAGTTATTAATATTTATAAGAAATTATGTTGACTGTTGATTCGGGAAGTATTTAATTGCCTTTGGATCATGTGTTATAAGAGTTTTTGCCTTCCTCTGAATCAAATCAGGTTTAGGAGAAGTGTCTTTTTAAGACCTATTTACTATGCCAGTTCAATGTTCATCAGTTCAGAGAAGTTAGAACAATGCACGATACCATTCGTTGGTTGAAATGGGGTTAGTACACTTTGAACTTTGCCTTATAAAAAACAACAACCTTTTTAATGTTTTAAATATTCAAACTCTTCAACATGAAAAACAACAGTGCTCCTGCACTGGCATGGTGCACATTATTTATATGTAGATAAGATCTATTTACATTTTGGGCAGAGCTGAGCTATTTTATTTAAGATCATGAACAGTTTCTTTGCATTATAAATATTCATGCCATGCCATGACCATGCCAAGGCATGAAAGCTAAACCATCTCAGCATTTACAATTTACAAAAAAAGTGTCTACAAACAATAAACAGCAGAACTACTGATATATCTTTTTTTATTACTTATGTAGGACTACCATATAGTTCACAATTTTTTAATATTAAAGAAATGATAAATAAATGTAATAAAAAATTGTCAGAACAAATATGCAGTCTATGGGAGTTTTCTAGCATACTGTAGAAAATATAGTATGAAGCTTGACAAAAGTCAGACAATCTGACTGCTCTGGCTAAAAAGATGGATGGCCACATCTATAGTGTCTACATCATTTTCTCCCTCCCTGGTCACCACTGATGGTCACTGGCCAGTTGACAAACTTGCCAACCCTATCTCCTAAGTCCTTGACACAAGTTTGACTCTATACTTACTGTTGCAAAGCACTGCTCACCATTTTGTCTGTTCATCACTCACTCATTTTGAAGATTTTGCAAGCAATAGTCCACTAAGGGCCCTTTTACACTAATTTCAGGTAGACCAGACTGGACCCTCCAGTCTCCTCTATGGAGTGGCGGGTGCCAGCTGACATGCACAGACCAGCCATCTGCCTGCTCAGCAGGCTGAGCAGGCAGACTCCAACAAAGCCCGCCCCACGTGAAAGGGGCCTTAGTCTCTTAATCTTCAACAGTTCTTGATCTAAGGCAACGTTGAAAATGTTTATTATAAATGTTCCTTCAGATAACAATCAAAAGGTATGAGCTGTGCAGGGGGGCATTTCAGCACAAGTCTGACCACTGGAGTACAGGCAGGCTGTGCTCCCAAGTATAATGGAATGAACAAACTGACCATGCTAAGATGGTTAAGCTTTCATACCTTGGCATGGTCAGTTTGAAATAGCAAAGCAGGAGGACTGGCAAAATCACCAAGCATTACATGCAAAGAGATTAAACCAAGGTGGAAAATGATGGAGAACTTTGATTACACTGGGACACAAACCTAGACAAGCAGTGATGCTGTTGAAAGTATATGAGAAAACCTAAGGGTGTTTTGAATAAATAAAGAGGTCACTGGTAATCAGTGAGGAAAGATGAGTACGGATGTGTGTGGGATGAATGACTAATGGGTTGTGAGTCAGTGACTAAGCTTCAGAACTGGATGGAAAGATATACAAGTCCTTTGGCAAGTAAAACATCTCCATGGTATAAATTGCATTTGCATATTTCAGTTTTTTTCCTGGAGTTCAGCTTTTTGTCAGGTGGAGCAGGAGAAAATAATAAGAACCCCAATCGCTGCTCTCTTACATGATTTCTGAATCACAAAACTGGAACTAAATGACAATTCATTTGAAAGGTAAAACAGTTCAAATGTGGGTATTTTAACACTGTATTATATGTTTCTCTTGAGTTCAGCTTTAAGGCTGAGATCCAGGGGTGTACATACAGGGGTCACAGGGGTCACCATTGCGACCCAGCCCCATGCTCCAGGGGGGGTCACCCTGTATACCTGAATAGGAGGGCAGCAGAACCGCTGCTTTCCTCCTCTCCCTCCCACAGACATTCAGCTGCTGCAGGCAGGAAATGGGATCCCTCTCCCACTGCCTCCCTATCCCTATCCTGCTGCCCTGGGCTCCTGTTTGCTTGCCTGGTCCCCCCTTGACTCCCTGCAGTGCTACCGGGTTTTACCCTTCCCACCAACTGCTATCTGTCAGGATGAAGAGCGGGGAAGGGGATAGAGGTGTGGGAACTGAAGAGAGTCCAGAGAAGGGCAACAAAGTTAATAAGGGCACTGGAGGACCTCAGCTACGAGGAACGACTACAAACAATAAATGTATTCTCTCTGGAGAACAGACGCTTGAGAGGTGATATGATAGGGATATACAAATACCTCTATAGGGATTCTGGCAAAGGGAATAAACTATTCAGTCTCAGGGAGTGTAAGAAGACACAGGAGCCCTCAATGAAATTGGATAAGAAGCTGTTTAACCTTAAACTGTGTAGGGGTTCTTTCACTGTCAGAGTGGTAAGGATGTAGAATTCACCTCCACAATCTGTGGTGTCAGTGGGAATTATTGATAGTTTTAAAAAACTCTTGAAAGACCTAACCACCACCACCAATTTGACTGCCTGACACAATACTGTAACACTGCCCTAAATCAAACCACAACCAGACCCATAACAGACATTTCTCCTTTTACACAACCCCATAGACACAAAGAACTGACCCTACCAGCCACAAACCCTAAGCAACCACCAACCCTCACACCTTTCCCAATGGAGGGAGAGATGGACAACCACCCCCTCCGTCCCCCCTACCCTTCACACAGTATTCTAACAACCTAATCCCCCTCCACCCTCCTTCCCTCTTCCCCATCTAAATATCCCCCCCTTCTTTTTCATGCTACCCCCCGAATTCCTAAAGTCCCTACTAGAAACACAGAAATTCTTGCTCTGACTTTGACATAGAACCTCTCAAATGTACTGAACCTTATGCACGCCAACTCGACTCAACCAGTTAGAACCATCACCTTTACAAAAACCATTATACCATAACCCACGTCTAGTTTCTCAATCCTAATTTGTAAGCAGAATACACAACCCTCAGCAAGCTCTCAACCCAATGGACATGGGATTCTAACCCAAAAAAACACCGTTAATGTCTATTTTGTTGTTAATGGCCTTAGAGCAACTATGTTAACTATGTCTAAAGCCATACTTTTTGTACTAAGTGTTTCTGTAATACACTCAATTTTGATTGTTCACTTTTATTTCCAATAAAAAAAAAAAACTCTTGGACGAGTATCTTAGCAAACACAATCTACAGAGATACAGGAAACGATTTTCATCCAGGTTGAACCGTATGGACTAATGTCTTTATTAAACCTTACCAACTATGTAACTATATAAGAAGCTACTCAGTTCATGTTCTGACTAGGGATGGGCCCGTGGTTCGAGTCGAACGTAAGTTCAACTCGAACATCGGGCGTTTGTCCGATCGTCAAATTTAGAACATTATGGTGCGTTCGCAGCGACTTTGCCGCTGTTAAGTGCCCCATAATGCATTGCCGCAGATGGTGCACGCAGCTCCTCCTCCATGGGAGGGCTGCCGCCATCTGCGCTGCCTTTGTTTTGACGTTTTATTTATAGTGCAGGGTGGGGCCACGGCTGATGAGCGGGTGACCCCGCCTCCTTCTGATGTCATGTGATGTCGGAGGGGGGGGGGTCACTCAATTATGTCACTGGGTGGCCCTGCCCTTCACTATAAATAAAATGTCAAAAGAAACAGAGGTCAGTCGGCGGGAGCCCTCCCATGGAGGAGGAGCTGATAGTTTTTTTGGGGGGGGGTTTTTGGGTCATCGCTCGCCATGATTGACAATGGATTACAACGGGGGACACTTATTTTTCTTTTTTAATAAAGGACTTGTCCCTAATTGTCTCCTGTGGTTATTTTTCTTTTTTTTGACACTTTTGGTGAAGTAGTAGGGGTACGATGTACCCGATACTAATTCACATGGGGGATTCCGATAAGCCCCCCGCCGCACACCCCCACAACCACAGCCCAGGGTTGTGGGGAAGAGGCTCTTGTCCCCATCAACATGGGGACAAGGTGCTTTGGGGTGGGGGGCGCAGTGCCCCCCTTCCCCCAAAACACTCATACTCCCCATGTTGAGGGCATGTAGCCTGTTACAGTTTGGGGGAGGGGGGTGCTCGCTCGTCCCCCCTATTCTGGCTGGCCAGGTTGCATGCTCAGATAAGGGTCTGGTTTGGATGTAAGGGGTGACTCCACGCAAATTTTTTCAGTGATTTTTATGTATATTGCCGGGAAGCAGCAATACATTAGAGCTGCGATAATAAATTACAATTTTTCCTTCACAAATGTCATTTTGCACTGGCTATGTTCTAAACATCACAGAGGTGCACACTTTTACAAGCAGACTAAGGAGACCCCCCAGGCACATTATTTAAAGAAATATTTAATTTTTATTGTTTCACTTTAAGCATTATTAAAATCGCTGCTCCTGAAAAAATGATTGATTTAAAAACTTTTTTTTGCATTGATACATGTCCCCTAGGGCAGGACCCGGGTCCCCATACACTTTTTAGGGCAATAACTTGCATATAAACCTTTAAAATGAGCACTTTTGATTTTTCATGTTCGGGTCCAATAGACTTTAACGGTGTTTGAACGTTTGCACAAATTTTTTGCTTGTTTGCATGTTATGGTGCGAACCGAACCGGGGGGGGGGGGGGTGTTGGGCCCATCCCTAGTTCTGACAATGAGTATGTTGATAGGAAGAGAAAGTGACAAAAAGATGAGCTCATCGCTGGGCTGCTTCTCCTTTCACTGTCCAGTCACTTGGGCTTAGCAAAAGTAGGTTAAATGATGCTGGCCACCCGACATCTAGTTAAAAAAAAATACTGCAGGGGAAATCTCTATTTTTGAGTTAAATAGTGTAACAAAATCAGTTTTCTTTGTTATTTGATCTTTTAATGGGCTATTAATTTTTTATTGTTATTTTTTCCGTCAGTTCTTCTGGCATTTTGTAACAATTTGTACTTCAAATCATAAATACATTTTTGCAGTCATGTGTACAAAACATAAATTAAAACAGTAAGCCTCCAGAGTTCATTAAAAATAAAGAAGTTTGCCCTTTTTTCTTTAAATAAAAATCAAACAGAATTTTCTTATATGGTTAAACATTTGAACATACTTTTCTGTTTTCATTTGAAAAGCACTAGAAAGACATGTCACAGACAAGACTGCTGAAGCAGTGAAGACATTGTATCATGCCACTGGAACTGCTACAAAGCTGTCATGGCCATTTGTAAAAGCCAATTAGTCAAGTGTCACACTGTCCCTTCCTTTCAAGTGGATATAATGACTGAATAAATTATATGCATTGTCACCACCACTGTTTCATAGTTTAATTATCGTTCATGGTTTTTAAAACACAACTACACTTTAAAGAAAACAAGGCCTCTAATATTTACATTTTTAGAAGTATATGATTTAAATAAGATTATTTTATATTTATTTTATATACATTTATTGTGGTCTCCAACCAGTGGCTCTGCCCTATGATCCCTTTATTGTGGCTCCAATAAATGCTCAGTGCCTATTAGGGATGAGGAAAATTTCACTAAAGCTGAAACTCTCATCTTCACCCATTAAGCTGCTTAAAGCGTCTGTTAACCCAAAATGAAAAAAAAATAAAGATTCTGCTCCTATAAAGCATGTTATACAGCACAGCGCTTGTGCTATGTAATTTGGCCCCCTGTATCACCTGTAATACCTGGCTGATCCTGCCAGGTTCTGCCCTCCCCTCTCTGCACTGACATGGCATCCAAGCTGTGATATCGGAGTCAGTGCGTGTCTCCATCATCTGCAGCCTGTGCTGTGTGTCCTGTCTGCTCTCTCCCCCCCTTATCCCTCCCCTCTCTGTCTCAGAGCTCCGTGTCCACACCGCCCCTTCATGTGCCGCTGCTCAAATCAATAATTTATTATTACAATCAACTCTCTTTATTAAGGCTGCTTGTCTCCTCTCTCTGCCCGACATATGCCCCGGCCCCGCCCACTGCATATGTTGGGCAGAGAGCGGAGACAAGTGGCTGGTCAATCATGAGCGCTCTGTATACAAGGTATATACACTATTATTTACATAAAGGACAGTCACAGGGGGACAATACATTAATAAATAGAGTGGATTATAGAAACATGTAGTGGTGGGTTAACAACCACTTTAAGCAAAGTATGCTTGAAAAATAATAATAAGCAGGCTTCCCTTCTGGGTTTCCCCTTCTTTATTCTGTCTCGTCGTCTTTTTCCCCTTTTGGGACCTGTGGTCTGGTTTCCCGACTGGGTCCCCCCTCTCACTCCCCTTTGTCTTTTTCTTCCTCTCTATTTTTTGGGTTATATGCTCTCATGGTTGGGGCTAGACCCTGTTTTATGTTTTATGCTTACGTAAAGTCAACAGGTTTGAATGACCCCTTTTTGATCACTTGGAATATTCCAGTATTTACTTGTTTATTTGCTCTTTAGGTGCCTATGTGTCCGTTATTTTTTTCATTATACTCAAGTTGATGCTGACATTATATTTAAGCTGTATTTTGGTCAGGGCTCCAGATTTTGTGACTTCTTTGTGCACAGAAACCTTTGTATTTTGATAATAATAATACTTTCTCTTTTTTATGTTTTATCTAGAGGTTATGTAAATTAAAGCTGTATTAAACCCAACATTTTAACTTTGTACCATCTCAACCATTTTACTGCCACCAACATAGACGCTACGTGGGGTGGGGTTGCACACACTGTGTAAATCTGTCAAACCAACTGTTGGTTGTCAGGTGGAAGCTGACAAATCGCCTCCATACACCCTAGTAACTGTGTCCCCCCCCCCGCACTCGTCCCTGCAATATTTCCCTGGCTCTGCATGCCCATCAGCAAATTTAGGACCAGCATGATGAGTGCTGCTGGATAGAGAGGAGGGAAATCAGTAAACATCAATTCACTGATCTCCACTTCCTGTTACTGACCTGGAAACTATATATAAAATATTCCTTTCGAGTTCTGGTGTCACTGTCCCTAGCCAGTACGGCTGGCGAAAAAGCTAATGGAACATGATCTCCATTACAGTAGCCTTATTAGAGGATAGGTGAGAATTCAGAGGTCTTTTAGACCCTTGTCCTGTCATTAAAAGGAAAATTACATCCAAAATGTATCACTGAGGGCCGGTTCACATTGTAGCGAGGCGGAGCGAGGCGGAGCGGCGCGGAGCGGCGCGATGCGGCGCTCCAGGCGATCTCAAAGCGGCTTGCTAGGAGACTTCTATCATAGAAGTCAATGCAAGCCGCCTGAGATCGCCCTAAAAATAGTGCAGGGACCATTTTTCTAATGCGGAGCGAAGCGATTCGCTCCTATTAGAACGGTCCCATTTGCACAGCATTGAGGCGAATTGTCAGGCGAATATGTATGAACATAAATTCAGGGGCACCTACACACAGAAACATGAGAGCAGTCATTTTTAGCCCATTATTGGGGGTTAACTCTAAACTGATGACCTGTAGCGACTTAAGTGTTATCTAGGGAAAATATAGGGTACTATGGTTTATTGCCAATTCACGGGCACACATAATTTTAAGGTTTGATATATTGGATGTCTATTTATGCACTGCAACCTCATCTTATATATAAAATAAATGAAGTCTATAATGCCTCAACAAGCACAGTGCGGTAATATATACCTCACAATAATAATTAAAAAAAAAAAAACATTTAAAGTGACCCAAATAACTTTGTGTAACTGAAAATATAAATAAAGATAAAAATGCAATGGTCTCCTGTGCTTACATGAAAAAACAACTCCAATAGTAATACAGAATGTTCAATAAGCAAATGTGAAAAGAAACAAAGGTTCCACTTGAATTTTTCATTGCTCTCTTCTGCAAAAACGTATTATGCATCTTGCAACAAAAAACTTTCCACTCTGTAATAAATGTCCTCCTGTGCACCACCCTACAGCAATCCATGGGGATCCCCTTCACCCCAATAATCAAGTCTGCACACTTCTGTCTAAAATGCCTTTCTTTCTAAAAAAAAAAAAAAAAGGCACACAAGCTCAAACTGTCTCACAAGGAATCCTTTTCTGTTAACATTGATGGGTGCTTGGGACTCCAAACTGCAGTGTCTCCCTTCCTCAAAAGAATGAAACCAGGCTCAAGCTGTCTCTCAAGGAATCCTTCTCTGCCTATGTGGATACCCGTTCCAGACTACAAAGGAGGATGATTTACCCACAGAAAGGAAATTTTCATTTAGCACCCTCCTAGCTAGGCTGTTGGAAAAGGCAGAGGAAAGTGCTTCAGTGCATGCTGGGTGACTGTATATACAGTATGCCAAGGGCACATGTTCTCTAGGTCTTCGGCTGGAGAGCGGAGTCCCAGGGGGAGGGAGCAGCTGCCCCTCCTCTGTAGAAGCTGCCATGGGGCCTCAGGTGCCTGACCTGAGGGCCTGAATCTCAGAATAGTTGCAACCCAGAGGCACTGCAGAGCTAACCGGAAGTGAGACATGTTAGGAGGGATCTGCTTAAGCCTACAGTGGGTACAGATCTGTGTCATGGGGCCTGTCCTGTGAGGCCACCCCTTCAGCTAGTTTAGTCAGAGTATGGGTGCTGGCAAAAAAGGGATGCTAGTGAGTATCCTGAAGATAAACAGTTTTACTAAGTCTGCTGCCAGAGCAATCGAAGGACTTATTCTTCCCATCAAGTGTTGTATAGTATAGCAGCAAGTGTATTACCACATATAACCTGTGAGGCTGAGTGAGAGTTGTCCTCAATTGTAATTAATTCCAGTTGGAGTATCCCATTATTCCCCTGTCCTTTCCAAGTTCCAACAATAAATACCAAAAAAACGAAACCCTGGATTGATTATTGGAACCAAGTGGATGAGAGTATTGGTGGTTGTATGAAAACCCTTAGCAACTGGCTGCAAGATAAGAAGGGGAAAAGCCCAGGGAAGTCTATACACAGCAATCTCTATGGTGGCAATGTAATAGTCAGGTCTAAAATGATTTTTAAACAAACAAATGCAAAAAAGGCTCTGGCAGCTATTTTCTAAAGCTGCTCTGTTATGTAGATATAAATGCCTGTTCTGGCTGATCATGTAGAGAGGGAAGATCTTTTTAGTGGGGACACAGACAGCAATAAAAACCCCACGGGGTTGGAACTGCTCTGTAGCCTATTCAAAGGTAAAAAAGAAAACTTTTGGATTTAAATACACATTAACCAGCCTTTTTTGATATTTGTTGTTTACAAGTAAAAAACTGTATTTTTTGTTAGAGAACCCCCAAACATTATATTTTGTTTAGCAGAGACCCTAGAGAATAAAGTGGCGGTCATTGCAATTTTTATGTCACACGGTTTTTAATTTTTGGGGGAAAAATACTCTTTAATGATTAAAAAAGAAAAACATAATATATACCCCAATTATTTTGTATAGTATGAAAGATGATGTTACGCTGAGTAAACAGAATACCTAATATATCATGCATTACAATTGTGTACGCTTGTGGAATGGTGTCTAACTACAGCTTTAAAAAGTTCTAGAGGGGGGGGCGTGGCTGGACGCGAGCGGAGCAGGACGTGTTTCCGAACAGCTCCTCAACCCTGCATACTATTCAGAGGAATCCTTGCTTCTAAAGCACGGGTGAGCATCCACAGCACACCGACTCATTTCCTCGTCTCTCAGGCTACACTCCACACTGTTTGTGGTGCGGATCGGAGACGGCTGTCCGCAACGCCCAAAATTTAGGCCGCGGCTTCATGCGGCCTACGAATACGGACCTGACGGACGCCGAAGCGGAGCACCCGCTCCACATACAGCCATTCCCTACTACTCTACTGACTCCTGGAAGACCCCTCAACATTAAGGGCTCTCCTTTTGAGCTGGTTTGGAGACATTTCAAACAGGGGCATGGGTTGAGGCCTTCTAGAGCCTACAACGGCTGCCATTTTGCCTATACAGAACCCTCATCCATAGAGCTCCTAAGGCCTTAAATAACAGAAATAATCACTGTAGCTACACTCCAGTTACCCTTCTAGTTGAGGAACCCAGTCACTCGGAACATCCCCCCCTAGAGGGTCTACACAGCCGGTCAGCCCTCCCTGGTCCTGGCTTCAGCTCACTGGGGCCTGTAATAAGCTGCTCTGTTCTCTAGACCCAGCCTTAAGCCCTAACTAGGGATACTACCACCTTTGAAGGGAGTCCCAAACAACTGAAGTCACTGGACTTCGCTGACATTTGCCTCAATAGAACCAAAAGAATTTCTATATGCCACTCTCATTCTTCCAATGGAAAGTGAGACCTGGGTTTGGTTCCTGAATATGATGGACATGTGACTTTGCCACCCTTGCCCCTGCAGCCTCCTTAAGGCTCCCGCGTAGCAAGTTAGAGCTTCCCCAACCACGGGAGCCCCATTCTCCATTTACCAACACACCTGGACAGCCCATGGTGAAGATAGGGTCTAAGAAGGCAACCTTCTCATCAACCACGTAACCACGGTCCTCCCAGACCCTAGACAGGTTTCTACTCAGACCCGAATCCCCAGCTTTTACAATGCAAGACTGTCTATCAGATCCTCAAGTCCTGCTGGGGGCAGGCGGGGGGATCTCCCAACAGTTCCCCCCCCTCCCAACCAATACCCTTCCATCTCCTGTCACTGTCGAAGTCTTAGACCTCAAGCTGCAGTCTCTCCTGCAGAACCTTACACGAAACATCACACAAGAAGTTGGAAAACTCGCCCAGGAATTGAGAGGTGAAATAACACACTTAGGGGAACGTACAAACACCCTTGAATCCAAGTTTGATGACCTTTTACAATACGTGCATGCACTGGAGGAAGATAATGCCTCTCTCAAACACTCAGTCTCCATGCTCCAGTCCCAGCAGGAAGACTTGGAGAATAGGGAACGACGCCAGAATTTGCAGATTAGGGGGGTACCTGAAAACATTGGTGACTGAGAGATTCGTCCTTATTTGTTAAGCCTCTTTAACACCCTCGCTCCTGACATTCCGGATATAGACTTGCGCCTAGACCGGGCCCATAGGTCTCTGGCCCCGAAACCTCCTGTGGGGGCCAGTCCCAGGGACATTATTGTGCGCTTCCATTACTATGACAGTAAAGAAGCCCTTGTTCTGGCTACCCGCAACAAGTCCAGGTTAGAGTTCAAGGGGGCAAGAATTCAGATTTTCAGCGATCTATCACCAATTACCCTTGCTAAACGAAGAAACTTTCGCCCAGTCACCATGCACCTCCAAAACCATTAAGTTCCCTACCGATGGGGCTTCCCTTTCCGACTCTCTGCATCCCGAGATGGCACTCAATTTTCAATGCGAGACCTACAGGAAAGTGAAACTTTCATAAAAAACCTGGGCCTTCCACCTGTCCCAGAGACTGACATGGCTCCCATCCCTACCACTCCAAGACCTCCTTCTACTCCCAGGAGGATCTGGACCCCAACACGCAAAAATCACAAAAAGCTTTCTACACACCACAATTTCTATCTTTTTTCTTGAGACTACAATTCCAAGTTTTTTATTTCCGCACCTTCCGTATTTTCTCCTCTTAAGTTTGGTGTACCTCTAGGCCGTCGGCAGTCCAGCCCATAGACTTACTTCTTCGAGCAACACCACACATCTTTCGAAAAACACTAAAAACGCACAACCCCAGGTCTAGGAGGACCCTCATCTTCCTCCAGAACCTCACCATCCCTACCCTCGGTACAGTCAGAGACCCTGTCCACCTTCCGGGTCCAAA
>BLSH010560358.1:513837-533493 GCA_018402905.1 Glandirana rugosa | reverse complement strand
TTTGATCTTCAGAATTGTGAGTGACTTTTAAAGGGGATTGCGGGGTATTAATAAAGTGTCATACAGTTTTACGCTATGTCGGATTCCCGCTTCTTCTTTATATGCTACGCTTGAGGGATACTTCCTGTGAAGCTGTTTTGAATATCGGTGCTGTCCGAAGGAGTGAGAGGTTAACTGTACAGCTTGATATACCCGAGACTACAGATGGTTTGATTATCACTGTGACTGACTCACCGTGGTCTGGTGAGTGCATCCCCAACGGGGACTCGGATTTACTCACAGGGTGTCTTTGTGGTGGTGGCAAGATTCTTTTACCAAGGTCTACACTATATGAAGACTGTACTGTGGAGAATATTTATTAGCGCTGCTGTAGAGACTGTTTTGTTTCTTACTCACATATATATATATATATATATATATATACAGTGTGTGTATATATAGATTAGCCCGTGGGGATCACTCTTCAGAGGAAAGGATTCAGCATGGAGGTCAGTTTCTTAAAAATCTGGCGGCTTGTCAGGTTTTATTACAGGTGTGTAAGCTCAAAACATCAAAACACATAATAAACAGAAAACAAAACCTCACCATCCAGCGCTAAACTAAACAGTCAGGTTCCTCTCTATACAGTGCGGGGCTGTCCCCGACACCCACAAAACATAAGCACAATGCAAACCTTGTTCTTTGAGTCCAAATTAGCACACCTCATCTCAGCTTTCTCCCTCTGAGATCCAGGATAGAGCTCTCCTCTGCTTTCTTCCTGGTCATTAAATGCAGGTGGAGAGGGCTTTGAGTGGACCAGAAAGTTTGGGCCGGAAACCAGCTCTGCCACGGTGGCTGGCAAAACCCCGGTCGGACTCTCGCTAGTTGCCTCAAAATGATCGCATGCGAGGTGACAAGTATCGCCCATCCATTGTGGCGCCCTGCATAACGTCACATATCCCCCCTCTGCTCAAGCCCCTCAGGCAGAGCAACTATCCTGACCATGCAGCGGGCCTGGGAAAGACCATCTGCATTATTTTGTAGCCTTCCAGCCCGGTGTTCCACTGAGAACCTAAACGGCTGTAGGGCCAGGAACCACCCAGTCACCCGGCTATTTTCCTCCCAGTTGTTACACATCCACTTAAGGGGTGCATGGTCGGTGACTAGCCTGAATGACCTTCCCAGCAGGTAGTATTTTAGGGTCTCTAAGGCCCACTTGATAGCCAGGCACTCCTTCTCCACAACGGCATAATTCCTTTCATGTTTTTTAAGCTTCCTGCTTAAGTAGACGACCAGGTACTCCTCCCTGTCTCTGATCTGGGACAGAACAGCACCCAGTCCCACCTCAGAGGCATCAATTTGAACCACAAACTCCTTTGTGAAGTCAGGGGTCACGAGCACCGGCTGTACACAAAGGGCTTGCTTCAACTTCTGGAAAGCCTTCTCGGCTTCGGTATTCCACTTAACCATTCCTGACCCTCTACCCTTTGTCAGATCGGTCAGAGGGATGGCAATGGTGGAAAAGTTGGGGTTGAAGCTTTGGTAATCCCCTGTAAACCCCAGTAAGGCACAAATGGGGTGGGCTGGGTCGGGGGCAAGGTGGAAATTTCCCCCCAGGCTGCCTACCTTATATTTAAAAGGGCCACTGCATGCCTGTTACTTTTTTTTCTATAGGCAGAATGTGTGGCTGTGAGATGTGCAGAGAAGGAGGCAGGTAGAGGCAGACAGCTGAGAGAGAGAGGACTCAAACCTGATATACAGTTTAGTGGGGAGGAGAGGAGCAGCTCTATGGTGCCCGGTGTCTCCATTTACAACTCCGGCCAGCAGCAATGTACACTTGTAAAGTGACTTTACGGTGGAGAGAGAGGGGTGTCTGACCCAGACAGGCATTGGCTGTGCACAGTGAGTTGCTTGGCACTATAGCATGCATCAAAGAGCTGCTTATCAGCAATGCAGAGGGGAGAGGGTGTGTGTGTGGGGGGGGGGGGGTGTGTTGCAGAGATGTGCAGCAGAGTGTACAATACATGTGCTGGGGGTTCTGAGGTGTACAAAGGGGTGCTGAAGTGGGCTGGAGCGCAGAGGTGTGCTGAGGTACAAATGTTTCCTGGGGTTATGGAGGTGTGCTTGGGGATACATATGAGGGATACACAGGTTTGTGGGGTATGAAAGTGTGCTTGGGGCTGTGAAGATGTACAAGGGAGTGCAAAGATATATGTGGGGGTGCAGAGATGAACAAGAGGGTATGAAGGTGACCTGGGGGGTACAAATGCATACTGGGGTACAGAGGTGTGCTTTGGGGTATGGGGTGTTTTGGAGGTGCAGAAATGTGCTGGTGGATACAGAAGTGTGCTGATGGGTGTGGAGGCATGCTGTGCTATTTGTGAAGCAGTGTATTGTATTATTAGTGGTGGAACAGTGTACTGTATTATTAGTGGTGGAGAAGTGAACTGTATTAGTGGTGGAGCAGTGTACTGTATTAGTGGCGAAACAGTGTACTGTATTATTGAGTGATGGAGCAGTGTACTGTATTATTAGTGGTGGAGCAGTGTACTGTATTACTAGTGGTGGAGCAGTGTACTGTATTATTAGTGGTGGAGCATTGTACTGTATTATTAGTGGTGGAGCGGTGAACTGTATTAGTGGTGGAGCAGTGTACTGTATTAGTGCTGGAACAGTGTACTGTATTAGTGGTGGAGCAGTGTACTGTATTAGTGGTGGAGCAGTGTACTGTATTAGTGGTGGAGCAGTGTACTGTATTATTAGTGGTGGAGCAGTGTACTGTATTATTAGTGGTGGAGCATTGTACTGCATTTTTGGTGGAACAGTGTACTGTACTATTTGTGGTGGAGCAGTGTACTGTATTAGTAGTGGTGGAGCAGTGTACTGTATTATTAGTGGAGCAGTGTACTCTATTAGTGGTGGAGCAGTGTACTGTATTATTAGTGGTGGAGCATTGTACTGTATTATTAGTGGTGGAGCAGTGTACTGTATTAGTGGTGGAGCATTGTACTGTATTATTAGTGGTGGAGCAATGTACTGTATTAGTGGTGGAGCAGTGTACTGTAATATTAGTGATGGAGCAATGTACTGTATTATTAGTGGTGGAGCATTGTATTGTATTTGTGGTGGAACAGTGTACTGTATTTGTGGGGGAGCAGTGTACTGTATTTTTAGTGGTGGAGCAATGTACTGTATAAGTGGGGGAGCAGTGTACTGTATTAGTGGTGGAGCAGTGTATTGTATTATTAGTGGTGGAGCAGTGTACTATATTAGTGGTGGAGCAGTGTACTGTATTAGTGGTGGAGCAGTGTACTGTATTACTAGTGGTGGAGCAGTGTACTGTATTAGTGGTGGAGCATTGTACTGTATTATTAGTGGTGGAGCGGTGAACTGTATTAGTGGTGGAGCAGTGTACTGTATTAGTGGTGGAACAGTGTACTGTATTAGTGGTGGAGCACTGTACTGTATTAGTGGTGGAGCAGTGTACTGTATTAGTGGTGGAACAGTGTACTGTATTACTAGTGGTGGAGCAGTATGCACTGTATTATTAGTGGTGGAGCATTGTACTGTATTTGTGGTGGAACAGTGTACTGTATTATTTGAGGTGGAGCAGTGTACTGTATTAGTAGTGGTGGGGCAGTGTACTGTATTAGTGGTGGAGCAGTGTACTGTATTATTCGTGGTGGAGCAATGTACTGTATTATTAGTGGTAGAGCATTGTACTGTATTATTAGTGGTGGAGCGGTGAACTGTATTAGTGGTGGAGCAGTGTACTGTATTAGTGGTGGAACAGTGTACTGTATTAGTGGTGGAGCACTGTACTGTATTAGTGGTGGAGCAGTGTACTGTATTAGTGGTGGAACAGTGTACTGTATTACTAGTGGTGGAGCAGTATGCACTGTATTATTAGTGGTGGAGCATTGTACTGTATTTGTGGTGGAACAGTGTACTGTATTATTTGTGGTGGAGCAGTGTACTGTATTAGTAGTGGTGGGGCAGTGTACTGTATTATTAGTGGAGCAGTGTACTCTATTAGTGGTGGAGCAGTGTACTGTATTATTAGTGGTGGAGCATTGTACTGTATTATTAGTGGTGAAGCAGTGTACTGTATTTGTGGTGGAGCATTGTGCTGTATTATTAGTGGTGGAGCAGTGTACTGTATTAGTGGTGGAGCAGTGTACTGTAATATTAGTGATGAAGCAATGTACTGTATTATTAGTGGTGGAGCATTGTACTGTATTTGTGGTGGAACAGCATACTGTATTATTTGTGGGGGAGCAGTATACTGTATTATTAGTGATGGAGCAATGTACTGTATAAGTGGTGGAGCAGTGTACTGTATTAGTGGTGGAGCAGTGTATTGTATTATTAGTGGTGGAGCAGTGTACTTTATTAGTGGTGGAGCAGTGTACTGTATTAGTGGTGGAGCAGTGTACTGTATTATTAGTGGTAGAGCAGTGTACTGTATTATTAGTGGTGCAATGTACTGTATTCGTGGTGGAGCAGTGTACTGTATTAGTGGTGGAGCAGTGTACTGTATTATTCGTGGTGGAGCAGTGTACTGTATTAGTGGTGGAGCAATGTACTGTATTATTAGTGGTAGAGCAGTGTACTGTATTATTAGTGGTAGAGCAGTGTACTGTATTAGTGGTGGTGCAATGTACTGTATTAGTGGTGGAGCAGTGTACTGTATTATTAGTGGTGGAGTAGTGTACTGAATTATTAGTGGGGGAGCAGTGTACTGTATTAGTGGTGGAGCAGTGTACTGCATTATTAGTGGTGGAGCAGTGTACTGTATTAGTGGTGGAGCAGTGTACTGTATTAGTGGTGGAGCAGTGTACTGTATTATTAGTGGTGGAGAAATGTACTATATTATTAGTGGTGGAGCAGTGTACTGTATTAGTGGTAGAGCAGTGTACTGTATTATTAGTGGTGGAGCAGTGTACTGTATTATTAGTGGTGCAATGTACTGTATTAGTGGTGGAGCAGTGTACTGTATTAGTGGTGGAGCAGTGTACTGTATTATTAGTGGGGGAGCAATGTACTGTATTATTAGTGGTGGAGCAGTGTACTGTATTATTAGTGGTGGAGTAGTGTACTGAATTATTAGTGGGGGAGCAGTGTACTGTATTAGTGGTGGAGCAGTGTACTGCATTATTAGTGGTGAAGCAGTGCACTGTAATAGTGGTGGAGCAGTGTACTGTATTCGTGGTGGAGCATTGTACTGTATTATTAGTGGTGGAGAAATGTACTGTATTATTAGTGGTGGAGCAGTGTACTGTATTATTAGTGGTGGAGCAGTGTACTGTATTAGTTGTGGAGCAGTGTACTGTATTATTTGTGGTGGAGCAATGTACTGTATTATTAGTGGTGGAGCAGAGTACTGTATTATTAGTGGTGGAGCAGTGTACTGTATTATTAGTGGTGGAGCAGCGTACTGTATTATTCGTGGTGGAGCAGTGTACTGTATTAGTGGTGGAGCAGTGTACTGTATTATTCGTGGTGGAGCAATGTACTGTATTATTAGTGGTAGAGCAGTGTACTGTATTATTAGTGGTGGAGCAGTGTACTGTATTAGTGGTGGTGCAATGTACTGTATTAGTGGTGGAGTAGTGTACTGTATTAGTGGTGGAGCAGTGTACTGTATTATTAGTGGTGGAGTAGTGTACTGAATTATTAGTGGTGGAGCAGTGTACTGTATTAGTGGTGGAGCAGTGTACTGTATTAGTGGTGGAGCATTGTACTGTATTATTAGTGGTGGAGAAATGTACTTTATTATTAGTGGTGGAGCAGTGTACTGTATTATTAGTGGTGGAGCAGTGTACTGTATTAGTGGTGGAGCAGTGTACTGTATTATTCGTGGTGGAGCAATGTACTGTATTATTAGTGGTGGAGCAGAGTACTGTATTAGTGGTGGAGCAGTGTACTGTATTATTAGTGGTGGAGCAGTTTACTGTATTAGTGGGGGAGCAATGTACTGTATTAGTGGTGGAGCAGTGTACTGTATTAGTGGTGGAGCAGTGTACTGTATTATTAGTGGTGGAGCAGTTTACTGTATTATTAGTGGTGGAGCAGTGTACTGTTTTATTAGTGGTGGAGCATACTGTAATAATTGTGGAGCAACTCTAGTGCAAATTAAATCCTTGCACCAGCCCTGAAGCCCAGCGCAGGGCCTGCAGTCCACTTTTAAGGTAGGCTAATTTCATATATTTACAATAACACTGTGATTAGAGAGACGGGGCAGACTGCAATGGCCATTGTGATGGGAGGCTATGAAATTTGTGCAATACATATTCTTAAAGACATTTTTGTGGGTGTTTTTACATTTTAAAGTCGGTTGCCAGATATAGGATCCGCCCCGGGTGTCAAATGCTCTAGGTACGCCCCTGCTCAGAGGCAGGCAGAAGCAGGGCATGTGGCATGCCAGGGGAGGGTATGCATCATGAGCGTCACGCCAGGTTAAGGGTTGGAGCCACGCTGGCTTGAGGAGTGGCTGCAAACCAAGTTGCAACTTGTTTTCAGTGGAGAGAAAAGATGTGAGAGAGCACAGAGCAGCACTGCAGCCTTTGAGTGAGATAAACAGGCAGCTGAGCAATTACCCCTCACCACTACACTCCCAGAGTCTTTGAAGAAGAGATAAGCAGAGCAGAGAGTCAGTTTGGAAGTTGTCATCCCCCCGAAGAGGCCATGCACGGTGCAAGGACTTGCTGAGGCGAGAGAGACCCAGACCCTGACACCCCCAGCTGACCCCCACATCCAATGGGCACTGATCAGGCTGCACTCACTGGCACTGTCTGCACTTGTGAGGCTGCATTTATGGGCACTGATCAGGCTGCACTGATGGGCACTGTCTGCACTGGTGAGGCTGCATTTATGGACACTGATCAGGCTGCACTGATGGGCACGGTCTGCACTGGTGAGGCTTCATTGATGGGCACTGATCAGGCTGCACTGATGGGTACTGTCCAGTGCGGCCTCAATGTTTTGTCCATAATCCTCTGAAAGGATGCAGGGTCTCCATGCAGACCAAACAGCATTGGCTTGTATTGGAAGGACCCCTCGGGGGTAGAGAAGTCAGTTTTTTCCTTTGCTGACCCTGTTAGGGGGATCTGCCAGTACCCCTTGGTTAGGTCTAGGGTTGTTATGTACCTCCCAACCTGTCCACAAGTTTGTCAACCCGCGGCATCAGGTATGCGTCAAACTTAGACACGTCATTCAGCTTCCTGAAATCCTTACAGAACCGGATAGAGCCATTGGGCATTGGGACCAGCACTATAGGGCTTGACCAGGCGCTGTGGGACTCCTCTTTCACATCTAACTCCAACATGGTTTTTATTTCTTTTGCCACTGCCTCTCGTCTAACCTCAGGTATTCGGTAGCATTTTACATTTACACAGACCCCTGGTTCCGTGATTATGTCATGTTGTAGTACAGTGGTCAGTCTGGGTAGGAAAGAGAAAAAGTCTCTATTTTTACTGACAAATTCCTTCAGGTCGTTTTGTTGCGTCAGTGACAAGGACTCGGTTATGGGGACATCCGGGGTCAGGGGTAACCGGGCCAGGAATTTACTTTCAACTGTGGGGACTAGCACCAGCACTCTGCCTCCGGGGTTGAAAGTCCGGGTTTTGGCAACCCATTTGTAAACCCATCTCTGGGCTTCTTGGGCTTGCTCCATATGCTCTCGTACAAGGGGCAGGACAGCTGCAATTCAATCCTGCATCAAGGAGACATGCTCTATGACGCTTGTGTATGGGGTGGCCTTTCCTTCCCATGTCTCTTTTGCAACATCTAGCAGCCCCCTGGGATGTCTGCCATACAAGAGTTCAAAGGGGGAATACCCCGTAGACGCCTGTGGAACCTCTCGTATGGCAAACATGAGGTACAGCAGCAAAAAATCCCAATTTTGCCCATCTTTATCCACTACATTTTTTAGCATACTCTTGAGGGACTTGTTAAACCTTTCCACCAGGTTGTCAGTTTGGGGGTGGTACACAGAGGAACAGAGATGGGAAATTTTGTACAACTTGCACAATTCTCTGGCCACTCTGGACATGAACGGGGTACCCTGATCCGTCAAGATTTCTTTAGGGATTCCCACCCGACTAAACACCTGGACCAGCTCCTTGGCAATAGTCTTAGCAGGGGTATTCCGCAAGGGTATGGCCTCAGGATAGCGGGCCGCATAGTCCAGGTTCACTAAGATGTGCTGGTGTCCCCGGGCAGATTTTATTATTGGTCCCATGAGATCCATGCCAATTCGCTCGAATGCCACTTCAGTTGTGGGAAGTGGGACAAAGGGACTATGAAATTAAGGGTGCCGGGGCCGTCATTTGACACTCAGGGCATGATTCACAGTATTCTTTGATGTCCGCATACAACCCAGGCCAGAACAATCTCTAGGTTATTCTCTCCCTGGTTTTCTCCATACCCAGATGTCCCCCCATTACATGCCCATGGGCCAGATCTAGCATCATCCTGCGGAAGGGTTTGGTGTGAACCACTAGCTTTTCCACTTCATCTTCCCTGTGTTTCACCACCTGATACAACAAATTATTTGTAAGTGCCATTTAGGGAAAAGACCCCCCCAATTAGGGTCTACAGGTTCCCCATCCATTACCCTCACATTTTCTCTCGCTCTAATAGTTGTTCTGTACAGAAGTCCTCTCTCTGGACCTCTAAGTCAGGTACTACATTCGGTTCACTCTCCCCATCAGGGTCAGAGACATTGTCTGGGTCATTAGCCCCCTGCTGTGAGCTCTCTTCCAGCTCCTCCAGCTCTTCACACAATACAGGAAAAGGAAGAGGGTCTCCTCCCTCATCAGTCCTGCCACTAATCTCCCCTTCCATTTGTCAAAACGAGTCTGGCCAGAGGTCCCGTGCTTCCACAGCAGGGGCAACTCTAGCCTCCATACTCCCTGTGCCTTCCCATATCCTCCCAAAATGTAGAAAATCCCTGCCCACTAGGGCGTCATAGAGTAGTGAAGGTATCACCCCCATTGAATCACACTACCGCAAGGGGTGTCAATCTCAACTACCGCCGTCTGGTAGTCACGAGTGTCCCTATTAATGCGAATGACTCCGACGGTGCTAGGGTGTAACCTTGCAGGGTTTACACAATTGCTTTTTACCAGTGTTACCACACTACCCGAGTCAAGCAGTGCAGTGACTGGTCTCCCATCAATAAAAATCACACACATTTGCTTCTCCATGCGACGTGAACATAATGCTGTATATGCGACCTGTGCAAAAAGACAACGACGTCTATTCACATAAGTATAATCGCATTGCATGGGTTCATCATTCAGGGGGCAATTGGTAGCAATATGGCCCAATGCATGGCATTGGTAGCCCTGTATGTGTTCTATACCCATTCCTCTCAAGGGTCCCCAAGACCTTCTTGGCTTCTTTGGCCAGTTTCCAGGTCTAGAGCCCATAGTCTCTTTAGCCATAGCAGTCCTATCAAACTTCCCCACGCCCTTAACCCCTGGAACAGTCTTACCGGGTCCGCCAGGAAATTTTTCACCCCTAGATACATTGGAGTGGGGCACAGATGGGTGCAACAAGTTCTCTGCAGCAGTGTATCTTTCCACAAGGTCCACCAATTGGTTGGCAGTTTTGGGGTCCCCATGACTGACCCACTTCCTCAAAACAGCAGGGAGCGCACACAGATACCAGTCCATGACCACACCCTTCACAATCTGGGGGCCTGGCAAGGTCTCAGGTGGCAACCACTTCCTCGTGAGATATACAGTATCTCACAAAAGTGAGTACACCCCTCTAATTTTTGTAAATATTTTATTATATCTTTTCACGTGACAACGCTGAAGAAATTACGCTTTGCTACAATGTAAAGTAGTGAGTGTACAGCTTGTATAATGGTGTAAATTTGCTGTTCCCTCAAAATAACTCAACACACAGTCATTAATGCCTAAACCACTAGCAACAAAAGTGAGTACACCCCTAAGTGAAAACATCCAAATTGGGCCCAGGGTCAATATTTTGTGTGGCCACCATTATTTTCCAGCACTGCCTTAATCCTCTTGGGCATGAAGTTCACCAGAGCTTCACAGGTTGCCACTGGAACCCTCTTCCACTCCTCCATGACGACATCACGAGCTGGTGGATGTTAGAGACCTTGTGCTCCTCCACCTTCCGTTTGAGGATGCCCCACAGATGCGCAATAGGGCTTAGGTCTGGAGACATGTTTGGCCAGTCTATCGCCTTTACCCTCAGCTTCTTTAGCAAGGCAGTGGCCGTCTTGGAGGTGTGTTTGGGGTCGTTATCAATTTGGAATACTGCCCTGCGGCCCAGGCTCTGAAGGGAGGGGATCATGCTCTGCTTCAGTATGTTACAGCACATGAATGGTTCCCTCAATGAACTGTAGCTCCCCAGTGCCGTCAGCACTCATGCAACCCAAACCATGACACTTCCATCACCATGCTTGACTGTAGGCAAGACACACTTGTCTTTGTACTTCTCACCTGGTTGCTGCCACACACGCTTGACACTATCTGAACCAAATAAGTTTATCTTGGTCTCATCAGACCACAGGACATGGTTCCAGTAATCCATATCCTTAGTCTGCTTGTCTTCAACAAACTGAGAGCTTTCTTGTGCATCATCTTTAGAAGAGGCATCCTTCTGGAACAACAGTCATGCAGACCAATTTGATGCAGTGTGGTCTGAGCACTGACAGGCTGACCCCCCACCCCTTTAACCTCTGCAGCAATGCTGGCAGCACTCATACTCTATTTCCCAAAGACAACCTCTGGATATGAAGCTGAACATGTGCACTCAATTTCTTTGGTCGACCATGGCGAGACCTGTTCTCAGTGGAACCTGTCCTGTTAAACTGCTGTATGGTTTTGGCCACAATGCTGCAGCTCAGTTTCAGGGTTTTGGCAATCTTCTTATGGCCTAGGCCATCTTTATGTAGAGCAACAATTCTTTTTTTCAGATCCTCAGAGAGTTCTTTGCCATGAGGTGCCATGTTGAACTTCCAGTGACCAGTATGAGAGAGTGAGAGCAATAACATCAAATTTAACACACCTGCTCCCATTCACACCTGAGACCTTGTAACACTAATGAGTCACATGACACCGGGGATGGAAATGGCTAATTTGGCCCAATTTGGACATTTTCACTTAGGGGTGTACTCACTATTATTGCCTGTGGTTTAGACATTAATCGCTGTGTGTTGAGTTATTTTGAGGGGGCAGCAAATTTGCACTGGTATACAAGCTGTACACTTACTACTTTACATTGTAGCAAAGTGTAATTTCTTCAGTGTTGTCACTTGAAAAGATATAATGAAATATTTTCAAAAATGTGAGGGGTGTACTCACTTTTGTGAGATACTGTATCAGGTTAAACATTTGCGAGCGGGGTGGCTTGTTCATGCAGTAGGACCACTGATGCACTTGTTGAGCACGGACGGCCATGGTGTTCCCCTGGCGTGCGAGTATCTCCTTCTTTAGAGTCTCATAGTCCTGGGCCTTTACTGGTTCCAAATCAATGAAAAAATGGACCAGGATGGCACCACCATTAAATGAAAAACAAAACAAAATAGGTGAGAGTTTAGCAGCCTACTTTCATAGATGGAAACAATTTCCCATCTGTAAATAGGTTATTAGGGTGGAAAAGTTGAAGGCGCTTACTCATATAACGCATGTGCAGTGTATAATAAAGTGCAATAAAAAAATGTTATATCATATGGTTATAAATAACACAAGTGCAGTGCATATTAAAGTGCAATAGTAAGTAATGGGGGTAAATCTATGTAAACAGCAGAATTCAACAAAGTCCAATGCTAGAGTCTTTCACATAAAGACACTGTATATCTTCAATGTTGAAAGGAGGTATGCAAGCCCATCCACCAAGTGAAGGAAAATTGTGGCTATCAATAAGAAAGTCGGTTCTTCTGTAATATTAGAGTGCTCCACCACCACACGTGTAGATTCACTACGCACTCACCAGATGTATGTAAAAAACCTGCGTTTTTGTCATCAAACATTACACCGGACCACCTTCTCCTCCACTAGGCTATCCTGGATGGCTCCATAAATGCAAATGCTCCAATTTCTCTCCCAATTCAAGTTGGGCAACAAATCTCATAAAAACAAAGGAACAAGCTTCATAGCACAACTCAATTTATTGAAAGATAATCCATACAACGTAGTCTAAAATGTTTACTCACATTAAAAAGTGCTGTCTGCCAGCACTAGCACGTTCAGAAACGGAAACCGCATCAGAGTAGGCGGATGTGACCTCTATGCATTTTGTGGTAATACCACATCATCAGGAAGTACCAGGTACTGCGTAAAGTGGGGATTCACCACTAGATGTCAAAATGTATACAAATCTATCTGCGCTTGTGTCAATCTCTCAAACAAGTTTTGATAATGTCAAAAAATACCATCAAATAAATCATATGTCATTCTTGTGAAAATTATATATAAAACATCTTCCAAAAAACTATGTAGGAATGTGTAAAAATTAAATCCCAATTCAGTCCCTGTGAATCAATGCAGCAAGTGCAAAAAACGGCATGTGTAAAGGGTATCTTGAAAAAATCCTCCACCACACCAATCCTCTTGTGTTAAAATCCTCCACCAAACAAGATGTGCCCTTACCAGAGCTCCAGGATCCCCTATTACGGGGTGTCTGGAAACGCTTGCGTGGACACCAGGCCTCCACTCAGCCCTTGATAGTAGATATCCCCAACTCCAATTCCCGAGTGTGCCGTTGATCCGTACAATCAGGATACAGAAGGAGAACCACAATAGTGTGATAAAGTTTAAAGCATAATCCTTTAATAAAGGACACTTACAAGAGGTCCAAAGGTAAAACGCAATAAAATGTCAGTCCAAAAGCATGCAGACAGCGGCGAGATCCGAGACAGCACTTCCGCCCTAACGATTTAGACCGAACGGACTTCTTCCGGGGCATGAAGGCTGTCTCCCATCACCGCTATAAAAGTCAGAACCTTTGTTCCTATAGGCTTATTCTTACTACTGGTCGCCCAATCCATTTCTCCGCACAGGTCACGCATAAGCGATCGTTCGTCGGACCACCGGACGAACGTAGCGTGGGAGCATTTCCTGTTTACGTACCATATGTTTGTAACGTGCGTTCCAAACCCATGATTGAAAATTGAGTAAGGCATGGTTCAGAACGTGCGTGCAACCGTGCGTTCCACACGTCCGCAACGTGCGTTCCACACGTCCACAACGTGCGTTCCACGCGCTCGCACTGTGCGCTCCACACGCTTGCAACGCATGCCCCTACACACATTATCAAATGTATAACGAGGCATGATTAAGCCTCACCTTGAATTCTACTGCTCCATATTCCTACAGACAAATGGTAAAGGCGACCCGTATTACACACATACTACAGATTTCACAACATAGTGGGAACGACAGATTCTGTATTGTAAAACATACGGTATATAAAATAACTGATTTCTAATATAGAACTCACAAACATTCACAGTAAAAAGATATATATGCAATTTTTTCGACGCACAAATTTTATAGCGATAATGATCTTAATGGGTTGTTCATTAGGCTTAAAAATTTGATGTTCTCTGAGCTACATGCACAATGGGACATAGCCTTTTTTGAACAATACCTCAAAGATAATTGTGTCCCTAGGAGTCTCCGATGGGAGATCAGTACCCAAAAAGGAGATATGGACCTGGAGGAATGGTTCAAATATTTTAATGAAGCGGGATTGGGATTCATTAAATTTTTAAAGAATAGAAAAATGCAGAAGTTACCTGGCATTGACACACAAATTAAAGAAATTAAAGAAAAACTATTACCTTTTAAGGAAAGCGAGGAATACAAGGAAAGATCTCTCTCACTAAAAAAAGCCTTAGAGAAGGAAGAAAAGGAACAGAAGATTAAAAAGAAAAAGAAATATAATAGAGATATAGGGGATTATAAGTCCGGTGTTGTGTTTGAGTGGCAACATAAGCTACTTTTGGAGCAGAATGGGGGTGGTGAGCAGGGCCAGGATGGTCGTGTCCAAGGGCCGCTAGCAGTACTGCCAACGGACTTGGGGACCGACGATAACCCAGAGTCCCCTATGGAGGGGGAAGGGACTAATTGGCTTTTTCCCTCTGAAATGAGAGGAAGATTACCATCCAGAACCTCTATGAGGGAACCAGTACCTTCACCCAGGAGAAGAGGAGAGAGACCCCCGTTGGAACAGAAAACAGAAGGAGGGTGGCGTTACAATGTTCCTACCCATAACCATTTTGGTCCTCTCAGGGGAACTCTTGGTCCCCCAAGGACCCCTAGAGAGGGACATATTCCCCGGAGGGATAATGATAGAGAGCCAATATTAAGGGATGGTGCGCATCCCCCCAATCCGGGAAGGGGCGCAAACACCTATATCCCTCGAGGCCCCTGGAGGGGGGCCCTAACAGGAATCAGAGCTATTATGGTCACACTTATGGACAAATGGGACAAAATAAGGCGGATGATAGGGGGAGATTTGCAGGTTGACCCCAAAGGGGATATTTTCCCCACGTAACCCTAGAAGGAAAAACTATGGAAATCACCAGGATTCCCATAATGACTATTACAACTATGGGGGTTTTCCCAGGCAACAACAGGGATACCAGGAAGGAGAAGGACTAAGAGGGGCACTAGAGGAGGAAGGAGATTACAGAAGAAAAAGGAAAAGGGAGCGATAGGTAGTGGCCTGTACAATTTAAGTTCACAAGTGTTGACGGACAATGAAAAAAGGCTACTTGATAAGGGTTTGAAGTTTGCCCCACTGAAAGGCTTGAATAAATTTCAAACCTTTATGCATAAATTTGTTAGAAGAATTCGTGTGAAGAGACATTTTCTTTCCAACCCGATTCAGATTACTAGACCTGTTGATGTAAAAATTTCCAATCTTTCCAATGCCTCACTTTTTAATCCCCCTGGAGGTTTAATTTCCTCCATACAGGTATTTAAGGAGGTTAAATAATAAATAGTAAATTTATAATGATAATAAAAAGTATAAAATGCCTAGTCACTTAGGAAAAGGACTGCAAGATCTATGTGAGAGGAAGGACTTGGTTATAAGACCTGCGGACAAAGGGGGTGGTGTAGTTATTTTAGATAAGGATGCATATTTGAGAGAAATTGACAACATTTTGGGAGATAGAGAAACCTACGTTCCTCTTACGGGGAACCCGGTTCATCAGTATAAAAAGCTAAAGAAAATAGTATCTGGGGCCCTTAAACTAGGAATTGTCAGCAAAAAAGAGGCAGCTTTCCCTGTTCCTGCAGCCCCTAGAACCCCAATTATATACTATTTGCTGAAGGTTCACAAGAACCCTACTTTCCCCCCCGGGTCGTCCAATAGTGAGCGGAATTGACTCGGTAACGTCCCGGGAGGGCAAGTATATAGACCATTTTCTGCAACCTTTGGTGACTCAGGTGCCATCCTATATTAAGGATAGTATGGCTGTTATTAATTTGGTGGAAGGTTGTCCTGTGGAAGATGGATGGTGGATTGCCACTGGGGATGTGACATCTCTCTATACCATCATCCCCTACAATTTGGGTTTGGAGGCAGTGCAGCATTACTTGGACAGAGATGGTGGACTGATTCCCCCCCAGAGAGATTTTGTATTAACACTACTTGAGTTTGCCGCCTCCCATAATTATTTTTGGTTTGGTGGCGGCTATATTTTACAGAATAGGGGGGTGACTGTGGGAGCAAAGTATGCCTTTAGCCTAGCCAATTTATTTATGGCTAGGTGAGAGGAGGACGTCATTGATTCCCAGAATAGACCTGAGTTGGTGTTCTGGGTACATTACATTGATGATGTCCTCCTCCTGTGGAAGGAAGACCAGACGTCTCTGTTGGATTTTATTGGGTCCCTTAATCAGAACGATAGGGGTATTAAGCTGAATTTTGAGATGAGTTAAACAGAAGTACATTTTCTGGACCTAAACATTAAAATGAAGGAAGGGAGAATAATGAACATTTACCTATTTTAAACCCACGGATAGGAACTCCTTCATATCCAGGGACAGTTGTCACCATAGTCCCTGGCTAGAAGGGGTTCCCAAAAGCCAGCTTCTCCGTATTAGGAGAAACTGTACTAACCTCAGAGATTTTGACAGTCAAGCAGAGATACTTATTGAGAGGTTTTCTGATAAGGGATATGAGAGAGGCCATCTGCAAAATATAGCTCGAGAAGTAAGAGATACGGACAGAGAAACCTTGCTCAGAAGAAGAAATCGTAATGTAGATCCCCCTGTTGAGCAGAAACGGGATTTTGCATTTATCACAACATTTTGCACCCAGCACCGGGCAATTAAACAAATTTTGAGTAAACATTGGTATATTTTGCAGAATGACAGCATTTTCAGAACAGCTCCCCCCCATCCGCAAGTCACCTATAGAGGAGTATCTTCTTTGAAAAATGTACTAGTGCATAACATCATAGATCCTCCTCGGGGCACTTTTAGGTTCCATGATCTCAAAGGTTATTTCAAATGTGGCCAATGTCAGGTCTGTAGCCTTAACAAGTGCCACACCAGGAAGATTATGAGTTTCTCCTCTACTACTACTACTGATGGAACCTTTAATATCGAGTCCTTCATCACTTGTAGGACCACTCATGTGGTCTATTTACTGCAGTGTCCTTGCGGCCTGCAGTATGTGGGCAGGACTACAAGAGCACTGAATATTAGGCTGAACGAGCACCTAGCCAATATTCGTAAAGGCTTTAAAGATCACAGCGTATCCAGGCATTATGATAGGGTGCATAATAGGGATCCCACGGGTACCGTATTTGTTGGAATTGATTGCTTTGCGTCTCATTGGAGAGGGAGCCTGAAGGTGAGGGAGTTATCTAGGTTGGAATCCAAATGGATTTTCCTCCTTAGAAGCCACTCCCCCTTAGGGCTGAATATTGAGCACTATGTTAACTGCTTTATTGATAACTCTTGATGTATATTTTTACATTTATTCTTGCCCCATAAGTCCGCTTTTACTCCCTTACAAAACAAGCGTAATAGTAGCTAATATTTTTTCCTTTTTTTATTGGGTTTACTTTCTTGTTTTTTATTCATTATTTTTTCATACATTTTTTATTTATACTTTTTTATTTAAAATAAGGTTTTTTGGGTGATAACTTTTGGTATGTATACCTCACTATAAAATTTGTGCGTCGAAAAAATTGCATATATATTTTTTTACTGTGAATGTTTGTGAGTTCTATATTAGAAATCAGTTATTTTATATATGTTTTACAATACAGAATCTGTCGTTCCTACTATGTTGTGAAATCTGTTGTATGTGTGTAATACGGGTGGCCTTTACCATTTGTCTGTAGGAATATGGAGCAGTAGAATTCAAGGTGAGGCTTAATCATGCCTCGTTATACATTTTATTATGTGTGTAGGGGCGTGCATTGCGAGTGTGTGGAGCGCACGGTGCGAGCGTGTGGAACGCACGTTGTGGACATGTGGAACGCATGTTGCGGACGTGTGGAACGCACGGTTGCATGCACGTTCTGAACCATGCCTTACCACATTTTCAAATATGGGTTTGGAACGCACGTTACAAATATATGGTACGTAAACAGGAAATGCTCCCACGCTACGTTTGTCCGGTGGTCCGACAAACGATCGCTTGTGCGTGACCTGTGCGGAGAAATGGATTGGGTGACCAGTAGTAAGAATAAGCCTATAGGAACAAAGGTTCTGACTTTTATAGCGGTGATGGGAGACAGCCTTCATGCCCCAGAAGAAGTCCGTTCTGACAAAATCGATAGGGCAGAAGTGCTGTCTTGGATCTCACCGCTGTCTGCATGCTTTTGGACTGACATTTTATTGCGTTTTACCTTTGGACCTCTTGTAAGTGCAATAGTTTTTTATTAAAGGATTATGTTTTAAACTTTATCACACTATTGTGGTTCTCCTTCTGTATCCTGATTGTACCGATCAATGGCACACTCGGGAATTGGAGTTGGGGATATCTACTATCAAGGGCTGAGTGGAGGCCTGGTGTCCACGCAAGCGTTTTCAGACCCCCCGTAATAGGGGGCCCTGGAGCTCTGGTAAGGGCACATCTTGTTTGGTGGAGGATTTTAACACAAGAGGATTAGTGTGGTGGAGGATTTTTTCAAGATACCCTTTACACATGCCGTTTTTTGCACTTGCTGCATTGATTCACAGGGACTGAATTGGGATTTAATTTTTACACATTCCTACATAATTTTTTGGAAGATGTTTTATATATAATTTTCACAAGAATGTTATGTTTTTTCACTGGTGATTTTAATTTTTTCACATATGATTTATTTGATGGTATTTTTTGACATTATCAAAAGTTTGAGTGGTTGACACAAGCGCAGATAGATTTGTATACATTTAAGGTGGCCAATTGCAAGTTGGAAACATGGGAGCATGAAAACAACTCTCAAATAACTTGAAAACAAAGATTGTTCTACATTATGGTTTAGGGGAAGGCTACAAAAAGTTATCGCAGAGATATAAGCTGTCAGTGTCCACTGTGAGGAACATAGTGAGGAAATGGAAGACCACAGGCACAGTTCTTGTTAAGGCCAGAAGTGGCAGGCCACATAACATATTGCAGAGGCAAGGGCGAAGGATGGTGAGAACGGTCAAAAACAGCCCACAGACCACCTCCAAAGACCTACAACATCAACTTGCTGCAGATGGTGTCACTGTGCATCGTTCAACAATTCAGAGCACTTTGCACAGGGAGAAGCTGTATGGGAGAGTGATGCGAAATAAGCCTTTTATGCACACACGCCACAAACTGAGTCACCTGAGGTATGCAAAAGCACAGTTGGACAAGCCAGCTTAGTTTTGGTCATAACAAGGGGCGTTATGCATGGTGGCAAAAGAACACAGTGTTCCAAGAAAAAACACTTGCTACCTACAGTAAAATTTGGTGGAGGTTCCATCATGCTGTGGGGCTGTGTGGCCAGTGTCAGTACTGGGAATCTGGTTAAAGTTGAGGATCACATGGATTCCACTCAATATTAGCAGATTCTTGAGAATAATGTTGAGGAATCAGTCACAAAGTTGAAGTTACGCTGGGGCTGGATATTTCAACAAGACAATGACCCAAAACACTGCTCAAAATCTACTCGGGCATTTATGCAGAGGAACAAGTACAATGTTCTGGGATGACCATTTCAGTCCCCAGACCTGAATATCATTGCACATCTGTGGGGTGATTTGAAGCGGTCTGTCCATGCTCCACAACCATCAAACCTAACTGAACTGGAGATGTTTTGTAAGGAGGAATGGTCCAAAATGCATTCATCCAGAACCCAGACACTCATTACAGGCTATAGGAAGCACCAAGAGGCTGTTATTTCTGCTAAAGGAGGCTCTACTAAATATTGATGTGATTTTTCTGTTGGGGTGCTCAAATTTATGCATCCATCTAATTTCGTTTTGATGCATATTGTGCATTTTTTGTTCATCCAATAAACCTCATTTCACTACTGAAATATTACTGTGTCCTTCAGTTATTTGATAGATCAAAATGAAATTGCTGATCCAAACACCCAAATATTTATAAATGACAGCGAAGTTTAGTGGGGTGTCTACACGTTACTATAAGTCCAGACCCCTGACTTTACCAGTAGGGTCTTGTAACATGAACAAGGAGACGTATTTACGG
>BLSH010560358.1:473809-493969 GCA_018402905.1 Glandirana rugosa | reverse complement strand
CAGACAGCAGTAGTAAAGTAATCTATCTCAGGATGCAGGATCAGGTCTTAAAATGGCTAAAATCTGTCCCTCACGCCGTCAGCTACCTTTCCCTATACTAACCCAAGGAGCATGTGACTGCAGCACTGTGACTCCAGCTTATAAAGAGGCTGGGTCACATGATGCACCGGCCAATCACAGCCATGCCATTAGTAGGCATGGCTGTGATGGCTTCTAAGGGCAAACCAGTGAAACGCTTGTTGATTGGCTGCCCTGCAGCTTCTCAACACGTGGAGTAAAATAGCAGAACCCCGGACCGAACCCGAACGATTTTTGAAATGTCCGGGTCCGGGTCCGTGCCACGGACACCCGAAAGTTCGGTACGGACCCGAACGTTACAGTCCGGGTTCGCTCAACACTATCCACCAGCAATGCTCCAGAAGGGGAGAGGTGTCACCGGAAGACCAATGTATTAGAAGTGCAGAGAAACACAAAGCTTTGTTTCATGGCCACTTGGGAAAAGTGGTCAGCCCAGCAAGGAGGGCGCAACAGCCAGCATCCTGCATGAGGTATAGCCAACCAGCTTTGGAGTGCAAGTCGGCTGTTACCCCTAGCAATGGGGGTCTTGTGTTACCGGCAGGGGGTGTCAGTGGGTCCGGAAAGGCTGCTCCATGACCACATGAGGGAGTCAGCCTGTGGAGACACCACACATGTAAGACATCGCACTCAAGTGAAGGCTATGACACCAGCTACAGGAACAGGTAAGACTGATTCAGTTTGTGGAACTGAACACAATGAAGTGGGAGTGTCTCCAGCAGGGAGATCCGCTGTTTGTATGGACATAGACTGCAGTGTGCCACCCAGGGCAATGGGGAGGCACAGCGTAAAGCCCAATTGGCAGCAGGGCTGAAGACTGCAAAGGACATGGGGACTCTGTGTGTGCCTACTATAATCCAGCAGAATGCTGGAAAAGTTAAACTAGGGGTGACCAAATCTGTTCTTGTGCCATGTTCCATAGTGACAGGTACTGCAGAGTTGCCCAGGGAAGCTTCCAAAGAGCTCACAGTGACAGAGCGGAGGGTTTCCCAGGTAAGCTATGGAGCTGCCCAAGTAGGAAAGAGTTCCCCTTTAAAGAGAGAGTGCGCTGTGAGGAGTAGCTCACAGGCTTTGGTGGCTAAGGGTCAGAGACAATCAACAAATAACACAGCTACGTCTACATGTAATGAGACTGGTCATGCTGACAAAAGTGGTACTGTTGGCAAATGTGATGTTATTGATGATAATGACCTTGGAAAATGTGTTTCTTATAATGTCATGTTTGAGAATGTTGGTAATGTGGTCACTACCGATGATGGGAATAGGAGGTCTCCCATGACTGGCAGAGGCACAGGATTGCCTATGGGAGTCTCATGGGGTCTCCATGAGTTGGAGCCAGGGGCTGTCCAGGATGGTTCTGGTGCTACTCTGGTAAAAGGGGGCACACAGTGAGATTGTGCGGGTGCAGCTCCACAGCCCTCAGTGTAACCCAGTTGGTAAGGGTTTAAGTCAGCTGGCCAAAGTAGAAAGTACACAGCGGAGTGTGTCAGCGCCCCCAGGGCAAGCTGGTCAAAATGGTGTATTGCAGTCTGCCTTGGGTGACAAAGCCTCATCCCAATGCGATATGAGTACAAGCATGTTGTCACAATGTGATATATATAGAAGTGACCAGTGTGCTGTTTTGGTTAATGAATCCCAGGTTCCTGTGAAGCCTTCTACAGTAGGTGATGTAGCGCTGTGGAGTGCCCATGATGGAACCACAGGCGGCTGGGATGATTGGTGCAAGGTAGCACTCGAAACACTAAATAAAGTGACAATGAATTACAAAGCAATGATGTGTAACAAAGGTGGGGACAGACCGCCTGCTATGACCAACAGAGCCCCCGCAAAGGTTGATGCCCTCCAGTCTGAAAGAACGGTTCAGGGCATTGGCATGGCAGATGTGTTGTCCCCAGCCCTACCGCTGAAAGGCAAATGTCAAAGTGACAATATGACGAATGTTGACTTGCAGAGGCTCATTGTGGAGTTAGAGGGGATGAGGGGGAGACATGCATCTGACAGCGCTCCAGGGGAGCATCAGGCTGTGATGGGTACCTCCAGTGAGGTGGAGTCCCCTTTAAATGTCTCGGCCTCTCCAGCTGCAGTGAATGAGGCCCTCCACATCTCTGATAAGGGCAAGACCCCTACAAAAGTTTTGCATATTGATGCGGAAGGCCTTGAAATAACAGATATGCTAGTGGAACTGCTTGAACAGGTGAAAGCACGTTCCTTGTATACCTGGGTTACCCCATTACAGTTGGATGTAGTGGTGCTGCATGGGACCAATGGGTGGATCCCAGTGGTACAAGCTGTGCCAGGTAACATTAATCAGCCATGGAACTGGTTGGTACAGTGCTGGTTAATAGTATGGCAAGTGATCTCAGAGTTCCCTAGGAGGGTGCTTCCAGACACTGTTTGGTATGGAAGGCACTCTGGGGAGCTGCTGGAGACGTCGGATGTCTCTCCGCCTGATGTGGTGACAGAGGACACTTCTACTAGTGTGGTCCGAGGTGTGGCCGAGCAGGGATTAGTAAATGGCGTGGATACTGCCTCACCCGCTAGACCTCATAAGAAGGAAGGCCCTCATATGGACGTGGTAAGAGTGGAGATTTCATCTGTCACCTGCAAGGAGGTACTAGTTGAGGTACCTGGAGACACTCGGAAATATAATACGGATGGTATCAGAAATTGTGACATAGAAAAGTGTGAGCTGGCAAAGATTGGTACTGCTAGCAATGGGTCATGTGTGAATCAGTGTCATTTGTTAGGACAGCCGCCCATGGAGCATTGGACAGCAGGTAAGGTGGAGCTTGGCGATGGTTTCGTGGAGTATAGTCGCTCATCTGTGTGTGGTCCCTCCTCTGGACTGGTCCTAACAAACACTGAAAAAGAAAGCACTGATGGTGTTGAAAGCTGTGATCTTAGAATTGATGATCTGTTAAGGATTGGGGCTGTTAATGATGATTTTGTTGCTGTGGATAACCAGAGAAAGATATTCAAACACACATTTATACACATTTACATTTACAGTATCACATAAGCGAGTACACCCCTTTACATTTTTGTAAATATATTATATCTTTTCATGTGACAACACTAAAGAAATTACACTTTGCTACAGTGTAAAGTAGTGAGTGTACAGCTTGTATAACAGTGTAAATTAGCTGTCCCCTCAAAATAACTCAACACACAGCCATTAATGTCTAAACCGCTGGCAACAAAAGTGAGTACACCCCTAAGTGAAAATGTCCGAATTGGGCCCAAAGTGTCAATATTTTGTGTGGCCACCATTATTTTCCAGCACTGCCTTAGCCCTCTTGGGAATGGAGTTCACCAGAGCTTCACAGGTTGCCACCGGATACCTCTTCCACTCCTCCATGACGACATCACAGAGCTGGTGGACGTTAGAGACCTTGCGTTCCTCCACCTTCCATTTGAGGATGCCCCACAGATGCTCAATAGGGTTTAGGTCTGGAGACATGCTTAGCTAGTCCATTACCTTTACCCTCAATTTCTTTAGCAAGGCAGTGGTCGTCATGGAGGTGTTCTTGTGGTCCAATCTCCGAAGGGATCATGCTCTGCTTCAGTATGTCACAGTACATATTGGCATTCATGGTTCCCTCAATGAACTGTAGCTCCCCCATTCCAGCAGCACTCATGCAGCCCCAGGAGTGGCCATCTCAGTCTTCTGACCTCAATATCATTGAGCCACTCTGGGGAAATCTCAGTTCATGCAAGACAACCCAAGAATTTCCAGGAACTGGAGGCTTTTTGTCAAGAGGAATGGGCAGCTTTACCATCTGAGAAGATAAAAGCCTCATCCACAAATACCACAAAAGACTTCAAGCTGTCATTGATGTTAAAGGGGGCAATACACTGTATTCAGTACTGGGGTATGTAAACTTTTGATCAGGGTCATTTGGGTAGTTTCTGTTGTCATTGTGCATAACAATAAACCGCGCTCACACTATATGTTGAGAGGTGCTATACCTGTGTCAGACCACCAGATATCAGGCATACACCAAAATGTTTATCTCAACTCTAAAATATCAGTAAGGCCTAGTATCAGCCCATACATGTCGATAAATATTAACAGTGATGAAGATAAAAATTGTAGAAAGTAGATCCAAAATCATTAAAGTGCAATGTGTTTTAGTGCAAGATATAGGGTTGGTGCTATGCCTGCATAGAACCACCAGATGTTAAACACACATTTGTGTAACAAACCTTAATATCAGATAATCAATGAGGCTTTAAGTATCCCTAAAAATCCACATACAGTGATATAGCACAGTAAACAATATATATTCAAAAATCCATGAAGGTGAGTCCATAAAGTGCAATAGTGTTCTTATAGGTGTTTAAACAGTGCTGCTTATTCAGATGAATGTGCCTGATCCTCCACCTTTTCACCCAGTGAGAATTCCTACTCACCGGATAATATGGATTCCTATTACGGGAATCAAACGAACCAATGCTGTACCATGTAACCACCGACTTCCCCTGGAACAGGAGTCCAAAACCTTTCGATGCACCGTCACTATGGGATGGTACTCACCTCCCACATATGGGAGGGAGTGGGAAGAGAGTGGAGCCGACAATGGTGAAGTACGTCTAAATGGTGTTTATTTGTAGATTAATAACATAACATAAACAAAGTGTATGCTTACGATAAGAATGTGGAGTCGCAGGGGACGCCGATTGCGGTCCACCTGCGTGCCAAAGAGCGGAGATGACGATCAAATCCCACAATGCCCTTACACGGCGTTTAGTCAGCAGCGCGCTGACGTCATCAGAGGGTCATGTGTTACCGAGCGTCATCTCCGAATATATACAGTTCACCGCTCTCTACCGGCCAATCACAAACCATCACAGGATTCCCAGCTAATAGGTCATGTGCTTGAAGGCATGCCTTTGATACTGACAAATCAGACTAAGTGTCTGCAAAGAACGTAGCAGAGGGAAACTGAGGCAAAGAGGGCTGGTATACAATAAAGATTTTTTTAGAAGGTTTTTACAACTTAATCGGCATTACATAAATAAAACAACACTGCCTTAAATCACTACAACCCTAAGTGTATTATATATATTTTTAGGTTGTATGAGCCTTACTGGCACTGTAAAAGTTAATTAATAATATGAGTAAATAAAAAAAATTTAATTTAAAAACGGAAATTTATCAATGGTGCAGGGAAATATGGAGTACCAATTTTATTGCTAGTCCTGCACTCACCGAAAAATAGATAAAAAATTATATTTTGAATAAATAAAATATAAAAATGTATATAAATCTTATTAATAATTATATGGTGGCTTATTATGAAAAAAGAAGAAATAAAATCCTCGAAAAAATTGGAAAATAACAGAAAAATCGGGGGGAATCCCGGATAGAGTGTTCACATAATTGGCATCCAAATGTATATAACTAATAATTGGATATATAACAGTTCAAATCAATGTCGGAGTTGATACCTGCAGGACATAATGTGTCCAGTCTATGTATTCACTCCGTTTCATTGCGAGATATTCGTTGGGTCATATTCCCTCCTCTCCAATGGGGCTCAATTTTATCAATACCGAAGAAAACTGCCTGAGTGGGATCGCTGTTATGATATAGTCTAAAATGATTGGATAGTGTATGCTTAGGAAACCGTTTTTTGATATTGTTGAGGTGTTCTGCTATTCTTGTGCTAAGGTTTCTAGTGGTGCGACCTATGTATTGGAGTCCACATGGGCAAACAATCATATAAGTGACAAAGGAGGACTTACATGAAATTAATTTATTCATACGATAAGTCTGGCCTGTACTAAATGATTGGAACTCCTCTTTCTTTGTCTTAGGGAATTTAGTAGTAGTGCAGGCCTTACATCTTTTGCAGTAAAAAAACACTTTTAGGTCTAAAAAAGAAGGGTGTTTTTTAGGAGGGTTACACACATTGGGGGCTAACTTATTTCTTAAAGTAGGAGCCCTTCTGTATATGAATCTTGGTTTTGTAGGAATAAGTTGGGCTAAAGTCTTGTCTTTCCGCAGGATAGGCCAATGTGTTTTAATCACTTTTTCAAATGCTTTGTAATTACGTCCAAACATGGTTATAATAGGGGGGCATTCCTGTGGAGTTACTGTTTGGTCAGAACGTTTGTAAGCTAAAAGATTTTTGTGCTCCTCTCGGAGAACTTGTTTCTGGGTTTTTCTTAGGTCACTCTCAAGATAACCCTTTTCTATAAACTTCTGGACAAGATCTTCCGATTGTTGTTCATAATCATTGATTGAAGTACAATTCTGGCGTAAACGGATAAATTGGCTTTTGGGAATGCCTTGTAACCATGTAGGATGGTGACAGCTTCGGGTGGAAATTAAGCTGTTTTTATCTGTCTTTTTGAAATGTGTTTTTGTATGTATCAAATTTCCTTGTTTTAAAAGTGAAGGATCCAGGAAGTTCGAGGCTGTTTTGTCCCACTGGGCTGTAAAGTGTAGGCCATATTGGTTCCTTTCTATTTCCCTTAGAAACTGAAGAAGAGATTCTGCTGGACCATCCCACAATATCAAAATATCATTGATGTATCGTTTATAAAAACGAAGTCCGGGGATGTTAGCAGACAAGATATTATCTTCTTCCCAGATACTAAGGAGAATATTGGCCACACTGGGCGCATATTTAGCACCCATTACTACTCCCTTTATCTGCTTGTAAAAGGAACCCTCATGCCAAAAATAATTGTTCGGCATGGCAAGGGACAATAATTCTAAAATAAAATCTTTTTGTTCTTTTCTGAGATCCGATCTAGTATCCAAAGCCCTGCTAATGGTGGACTGATCAGGGTCATTTGGGAAGTTTCTGTTGTCATTGTGATTTAAAAAGAGTAAACACAGTTGACCGATAATAAATGGCTTCATCAAACATTAACCACGAGTGAAAGAAAAGTTTTTGTGTTATTCATATTCTCTGAAAAATGGTCAAGAAATCATAAATTCTGCCAGGGTATGTAAACTTATGAGCACAACTGTATATGCTGTATATACACAGTATATACTGTATAGTCACATTTTAAATAATTATTTTCACTTTTATCTAAAGGTAATTTTTAATGTGAGTTTATATTTTTACATAACTGCCATGCTGTATTAATTCTCTACATAGTGGTTGACCTTCAGATTTTTAGATATAGCTTTTTTGCATCTCCCTCTAGTGGCTATTTGTATGTGGAAATTAATTAGCCACAAAGGATCTGCTTCATTAAAATAAATACAAATTGTTTGCATTTGAAAGAAAATATATGCATCAGTATGCATGCATTTGAGCTCGACTGAAGGCATTATCACTCACATCAATATGACATGAAATTGTATGCATGGGCCTGCAGACCGCGCCTAAAACACAAACCCCCTAAACCAACATAACCCCAAAGATAACCAACAAATAATACAACCAGGACTTCATTTTCATTGGCAAATTATGGCCACAGCACTTTATTTTGGTTTGGTAAATCCTAATCATAATAACCATATATTAACTTTCAGCTGTAATGCAAAAAATAATATATATCTTTGCTTAGTCATAAAAAATTCAAGCAAATAACCAGTATATAGAAAACAAGTCGCCACCCCGAAACCGGGGATGACATACCACAAATAAGTGCTCGCGATGGGCAGGAGGGTGGGTAGCTCTTCTTCCATGCTGATCCCAAGAGGGACACACCTGTACTCCAGTCCCTTTATATAGAGTGCCCCTCACTTTCCAGCAGGTTCCACACACTCTGATATGACACACATCAACCTGCACAGTCAGGTGCGATAAATTTAAAGAGACAGTGCACTATTTCATACACCCCTTATTTTTAGTATAATAAACGATCCTAACCGGCCCTATGTAAGAAAAAGGGGGGAGCAAATAAATTAAGCCCACTTGAGCATTCCATTGCCAACATTGTTTCTGGGTGAACATTTTCCTAGGCAAACTGGGTCTTGTGCACACACTTTTGCCAGAAGTTGCATGAAATAAAGCATGCAAAAACAGCAAGAAATATACAAATGTTGAGGCATGTGTGTAGTTTGGAGGGGGCATGTAGAAACATATTCAAACATGCATTTCTTAAAGTGTTATAAACCTTTCCCTTAAAAATAGTAAATAATGCAATTACTTAATATGCTTCGAATGTTCAATAATCTTTTGTGTGCAAAATGTGTGTGTGAAGTGCAGACATGCCGCAGTATGGTGCTATGCAGATATGACATTGTAATGATGATTGTAATGACAATGCTGTGTCTGTAGGCAGACCCTGCAGTAAACCAGCATTGTAACCCTGTAACTGGAAGTGACTAAGGGATGAATTTTAGCGTTAAATTGCAACTGGAAAGAAAGCCTTTGCAGCGATATGAATGCTCAAACCATCAATAAATAATTAAACAATAAACAATAAGAGATAGATGAATTAACATATGTTCCCCTCCTGGGCTTAAACACACAGTAATGCAATTAATATGCATATAAGCCACAAAACAGGATGTTCAATACAAGAGGGCAATCACATGACATGCATGTAACTCCACTTTTTTGAGGAAAGGAACAATCAGCTCTGGGTGATCAATGAACATTACAAGGATTTTCCCAAACTTTATATCACAATTCCTACCTTTTTCTGTTCCCATTTGTTTCACCCTGTCCTTTCCAGACCGATTCTAGAATGGAAGGGTCTGTGTTCATTATAGCCACCTGGTGCACTTTCAGTGTTTTAATGAGAAAAGCTGTAGTGTCTGCATTCCTTTAGAAGTAGTTAACCCTTGGGCAGGTTGTTACCAAAAATGCATGCCTAAAATGTTTTTGTATCTTAGTGCAAACATCAGAGAAAATCAGGGAGGCAATTGCCCAAACAGAAAATATCATTTCTTGGGGGCATTCCATACACCAGGGTTTACAAAACACCTCCAGCTTGTGATACTGTATTGAATTCTTTGAACATTTTTAGAAAAGTACAGCATTACAGAATGAAATGGAAAAGTAATTTTTAATAGCAATAAATTACAAAAAGGCTTGTATAGCAATTGTTTATGCTATGTAATTTTATATTTAACCTGCTGGTTGAACAAAATACTAAATGACTTATCTATGGCCAGCCTTAGAAGAAGCATGAAGGACTTCAATGGCTTCTGCTTTTCCAGTAAGGATAAGGATGTAAAGCCCAAAACTATATTCAAAGCATGTGTTCATGAAACCTTTTATGATTATGTATGTTACCAACCCTTCAAAAATGTTAATACATTTTGTTGAAAAAAGCATAATAGACTGCTGTCCCTGAGATACTGCTGACAATCCATTATTCTTGAATAAAGTAATTATGCTTTGTTCGCTAAAAATTTTACAGTGCGTTTATTACTTTCAATAACAGATGAGCATGCTAGGTTTGAAAATTTGTAAAATACTATGTTTTACCTTTAGACACTGTAAACATGTCTAACAAAGTTAATGACATTTACTGTCTTTTAGCAGTTTAATATAATCAACCTACATGAAAGCTTAGAAAGAGAGAATGAAAGAACCCTTTAATTGGACAAATTCAAGACATATTTTGAAAAAAAATTCTAAGGTATCATGCAGTGTACATCAGAAAAGCTTTATATACTGTGTGTAATTACTGTCCTAGGTCCTATGATAGACGATAGCCTGAATAAAATAAATGCATAAGTACAGCATTATGCTTTAGTGGTTACAAAACCACTGGTGACTTTTATCATACAGTGGTGAAAATAATTTTAAGTAAGTTTGCCCACTTACAAAGCGAATGATGAATGAAAGATCTATCATTTTTATCATAGACATATTTTAAATGATAGAGACAGAATATCAACCAAAAATCCAGAAAAAAAACATAAAACAAATGCTATAAATGCGATAAATTAAGTTGCAGTTCAGTGAGTAAAAAGTATTTGATCCCCAAGCAAAACATGACTTAGTACTTGGTGGAGAAACCCTTGTTTGAAAGCACAGAGCTAAGACATTTCGTGTAGTTGGTGACCAGGTCTGTGCACAACTCTTCTTTACAGATTTTTTCTAAATCTTTAAGGTTTCTTGGCTGTCTCTTGGCAACTCTAAGTTTCAGCTCCCTCCATAAATTTTCTATAGAATTAAGGTCTGGAGACTGACTAGGCCACTCCATGAACTTAATGTGCTTTTTCTTAAGCTGCTCCTTTGTTGCCTTGGTGGTAGAGAAACAGTAGATCATTGTCATGCTGAAAGACCCATCCACGACCCATCTTAAGTGTTCTGGCTGAGGGAAAAAGGTTCTCATCGAAGATTTTACAATAACTATAACCCTAAGAACACCATACCTACAATCAAACATGGAGGTGGAAACATAACATAATGCTTTGGGGTTGTTTCTCTGCTAAAGGTACAGGTTCAATGGATGGGGCCATGTATTGGAAAATCTTGGATGAGAACCTTTTTCCCTCAGCCAGAACACTGAAAATGGGTCCTGGATGGGTCTTCCAGCATGACAATGACCCAAAGCATACCACCAAGGCAACAAAGGAGTGGCTCAAGAAGAAGCACATTAAGTTCATTGAGTGGCCTAGTCAGTCTCCAGACCTTAATCCTATAGAAAATGTATGGACAGAGCAGAAACTTTGAGTTGCCAAGCAGCAGCCAAGAAACCTTAAGGCTTTAGAAAAGATCTGTAAAAAAGAGTGGACCAAAATCTCTACTGAGATGCAGTGGCGGCCCGCCCATAAGGGACGTATGGGCGCCACCCCCCCAGCTAGTCTCAAAAAAAAAGGCCCTTTAAAAAAAAAGTTCCTTGAAGTCTTTAAATTCACTGTGTTCAGGCGCCGGACACAGTGCACTGTGGGTAGCGTGACGTCTTTGCAATTGCGTGATTGCAGGCGTCACGCTTAATTGGCAAACTTATGTGCTGCCCTGTGGCACAATGCACAGTGTCTCAGCGCTCCTATTGGTAGAATGCTGGTGTCGGTCTACTTTTGATTGGCACTGCCATCCTTACATGGGCGGTGCTTTCCCTCAGAGTCGCTGCATCACTTCCGGTTTCTCTGTGCCAGTGAGAAACTGGAAGTGACACAGCCGCGGCTGGAACGCACGGCTCAAGTGGCATTCGATCCTCATCTACCCCTCATGGTCGGACATCTCACCGCTCAATAATAGGCAATGACACACTCAATATCATCACTAGTGCCGTGGTCTCTCTGATATATATTTTATGGCCAAATGCACATAATAGCCCACTGTTGTGTGATACTCTGCAATGCTTATACTCCCTGTCCTGATTTTATTTGCAATGAGCAAAAGCCTTTGTCTTATGGTTAAAAAAAGTATTTTATTATTTATATAATATATTTATAAAGGGTTTAACAGGTTATCGTTCACCAGTGGTAAACCTGTTAAACCCTTAATAAATATTTTATATAAATAATAAAATATATTTTTTTTAACCATAAAGCATTATATATTTCTCTTTGAAAATACACACATGACGGTAGTAGAACTTCTACTCCAGTCCTGACTCTTGAGGGTATTTTCAAAGAGCAATATATATAATGTCTTATGGTTAAAAAAATTTATTTTTTGGGGGGCGTGGTTTGGACATGGCCGGGTGAGGACGCACGTTTGTGGAGCTCCCGGACATCTCCTATCTACCTAGGCTTCAACAGATAGCTTTGCACCAGATTTTGATACTGGCATGTACTCTTCAAAGAGGAGAAAGGGAAAGAATACCAAGACACCCGCAAATAATTCTCCTGGGGGAGAAATAACGAGACTCTGGGCAAGCTCACAGGCAGCCCCATCTGAGGTAAAGATGGCGGACCTCCTGGACTCTCCACATGTGGCACAGACATCCAGAGAGTTAACAGCGTCCCCCGTGCCCTCCACGGCATCGGAAACAAGTCTGGATACCCCAGAGGTGTTTCAGACCCAGGGGGCCACCTGCCCACCACTCACATTACGGGCGGATGCCGAGCTACGAGCTCTTTTGCTGGTGCTGCCGACCAGGGCAGATATCAAAGCCCTAATAGGCCGCCTGGAGGCAGCACATCAGAAAGACATTTCGGTGGTCAAAAAAGACATTCAGTCGCTTACCTCCCGGCTGGGGACTGGGGAGGCTTCGGTCGCGGCCCTAGAGACGCGGATGATGGCGATGGAGACACAGGTGGCCTCCCAGGCTTCCACGGCGGTGGACCTGCAGTTGCGGCTGGAGGAAATGGAGGACCGGAGCCACAGGAATAATCTGAGGCTCCGGTGCCTCCCAGAGGCAACAGGCCCGGAGAACTTGAATGAGACGGTGATTGCCATCTTCCGCAGTGTGGCTGGAGAGGCCTTCCCTCCCAAAGTGACGTTCAATTGGGTACATCGTGCCTTAGGGCCTCGGTCGGCAGACCCCGAGAGACCGCGGGACATTATATGTAAGATCCACCACTATGCCCATAAAGAGACGATTCTGCGGAGTGCCTGGGATGCCGGTGAGACAGACTTCGATGGAGCCAGCTTAAAGATCCTGCCGGACCTATCACAAGCAAAACACTCCAGCGCCATGCTATGTTGAGGCCAGTGTTGGAAACAGCCCGGCAGATGGGGGCTACATATAGATGGGGTTTCCCCCTCTCAGTGACTTTCCGCAAGATGCAGCGATCGTTCACGTTGCGAACACCTGCGGAACTCACATCGCTGTTCACTTTCCTGGAAGTGCCCTTGGTGCCGGTCCCGGACTGGCTCCAGCTATTGCCGTGGCCTCCCTTCCAGCAAAGGAACCAAGAGACAGCCACTGGACGCCGACGACCTGCATCCCCGAGGCCACAGAGGAGTCAGCGCCGACCCCGCATGGTCTCCCCAGGGGACGCGCGGGAGTCATGAAGTGGCAGCATGGCTACACTCACTTTACCAGTGGAGGAATCTGAACCATAGCTGGGGGGTTGTGACAGTGGTAACACGGCACAGAGGAGGAGTAAGCCCTTTTTCTTTGATATATTTCAAGGCTGTAATATGAGTAGACCCCAAATTGTAATGAACACACTACCCCCTCGATTGCCAATGACTGTACTATCATGCCTCCTGCTGGTAGTTTCGCAGGCCGGGCTCCTGCTGCGGGAGACGACCGGGGCCATTTGATAGAACTGTGCTCCCCTTTCTGTGTGTAGGGCTCTATTGGGGTCGGAACCTCGTTACTACACTGCTTCCCGTAAATGTACGCATATGTAGTTGTTCTTGTTACCCACATTGGGGAAAGTCAGAGATTTTTGACCTCAGGCGGGTTCTATTTTTGGAGTTCCGGGGGTACTTTCTATTCAGGGGAGCCATACTAGACCGGACACTGGGAGTTCAGGAGACTCTGTTGGAGGGGGCTTAGTCTTAGAGGTTAAGGTGACGGGGGAAAGGAAACGGACACACTGATGGATTTCCCGTGGGCAAAGATGAGAACTCTGCAAATGTTTCTCCGCTTTCCTCCAAATCGGGAATGTTAACCCCCCCGGGTTGCCACCCTGTAACTTTGAACTACGGCACATTTCCCGCTGAGGACATATGGTTGGAGGGTAGTCAGGGGTGAGATGGCTGGCGGGACTGGAGGGGCCCATCCTTGGGGCTCCTGGTCAATGCTTTTCAGCTCGTGACCCTGGAAGATGGGGGGAGGAGAAACCATTAGAGACGTTTGTTACAGACGATGTCATGGTCAACCCTCGGACCTTGCCACTCGGTCACGGGCTGGAGCCCTGGACATGCTGTCTCCCCCCCAAAAACCAGCATTGTTCCGGTTTTTTGTTTATCCTTTTTTCTCCTCTTTTTTGATTGTTATATGGTGAAGGGGAAGGTTCTAATATCAGTACTTTCTGTTATGCGGTTTATAATGCTTTTTTTCCTTGCAGAGTAATTATATGCGATGGTGCAATATAATGTGACAAGTCTGGGTGGATGGAGGGGGAGGGACATGCTCTCCTGGACAGGTCCAACCTCTCTCCCACTTAGGACACGGCGCAGTTAACCGGTGATTTCACTGGAACAAGCCGTTTGAATATTTTCTTCCCTCTCTAAACTACTATCTACCTGACTCCCTAGTTTTTCTTTTCTCTCTATACTTTCTGAGTCTTTTTCCCTTTTTCTCCCCCCCCCCCCTTTTTTTTTTCCTCTCCCAACAGGTCCTGGCGGCGATGGATGACCTTGCGGTTCTCTCCCTAAATGCAAAGGGCCTGAATACACCTGAGAAGCGCCGTATGCTTCTAAATGATCTGAAAAGGTCCCATGTAGAGGTGGCCTTCATTCAAGAGACACACTTCAAAACAGGTAAAACGCTCAGCCTACAAAATAAACATTTCCCTCTTGTGTACTATGCTACCAATATAGAGCCTAAGACTAGAGGGGTCTCAATACTGATATCCAGTAAAGTGCCATGGCCCTGTAGGGGGGTGCTGGCAGACAGTGGTGGTCGTTTCATTTTCGTGAAGGGCGTGATTGGTAACGTATTAGTGACCTTGGCGACTGCATATGCCCCGAACGACAGACAGGACACCTTTTTCAGGGAGACGCTAGATACATTGCAGGGGTTTCTGGAAGGACAATTGATACTGGGTGGTGACTGGAACATTCCTCTAGCCCCAGCGGTCGATACGTCGACGGGGAAGTCCTCAGTCCGTATTGGTACACACAAGAAGCTAGGCCAATACATACATGAAAACAGAGGTGGCTCTAGGCTTTGTGAGGCCTTAGGCAAAACCTAGACATGAGGCCCTACTCACATTCACAATGGGAAAAATAATTCAAGCAATAAACAAAATTAACTTTATAAATTTCATATAATTAAGAGCTTTAAAGTGCTGGTGTCAGTACTCTCTATCTCAGTGCTGGTGCCACTGTCAAATTAGGCAGTTGCGAGGCCCCTGTGAGTGTGAGGCCTTAGGCGACTGCCTAATTTGCCTAATTTGCCTAATTAGAGAGCCACCTCTGCAAGAAAATCAATTAATTGACATTTGGAGACTTCAACATGCATGGGGAAAAAGACTTCACGTTTTACTCGGCACCACATAAGGTGTACTCAGGAATAGATTACTTCCTAATCCCACACAACCAGCTACAAGCGGTGACTAGCACCAGAATTGGCCACATAACGAGGTCAGACCACGCGCCCATAACTATCCATTATAACCTCACTACTGTACCTTCATCCAGGTCCCGATTCTGGAAGCTGAACGAAAGTTTACTACACATTCCAGAAGTAGTGTCAGATATCTCGACGTAACTACAGAACTATTACCAGATAAACGACCAGCCAGACTGCAACCCAAGAATCCTCTGGGAGGCCCATAAGGTGGTGATTAGGGGCGCTCTCATAAAACACGGGGCGAGACTAAAAAGGGAACGGGATAAGCAATTGAAAACGTTAATAGACAAGCTGTACCGAGTAGAAGCCCTGCACAAACAGACTCCCCTGCCTGCGTTGGAAAGGGAACTTTTCTCGACCCGGCAACAGGTAGTGGATCTACTGCAATATAAGGCCAAAGCAGCAATACAGCGTGGCCATAAGGTAGGATATGAACACGGAAATAAATGTGGGAAAATACTCGCTAGGTCCGTCAGGGAACATAGACTCGCTAATTATATACCACAGATAATCTCCCCCTCCAGGATTAAGGCCACACTACCGAATCAGATTGCGCAGACGTTCCGGGACTTTTATTCCTCGCTATACGACCTCCCAGACCAAAACACCACACAGGCGGACGTGGAGGAATATATTACTTCCTCGTGTCTCCCGCGGCTACCGGCTGGGGTGCAGGAGGAGCTGGAAGACCCTATCACACAGGAAGAAATACAGAAAGCGATAGGCAGTATGAAGCCAGGTAAGGCCCCAGGGCCAGACAGCTTTAGGCTGCAATACTTCAAAACCTTTCTTCCTATACTGTGCCCTTACATGGCGAGACTTTTTAATGCAATAAACGGGGATACCTGCCTGCCGAGAGACACACTAAAAGCGTACATATCGGTAATTCCAAAAGAAGGCAAAGATCAGTCTGCTTGCAGGAGCTACAGACCAATCTCCTTGCTGAACATTGACCTTAAGATTTTCTCAAAAATTATCGCACTCAGACTAGCGCCACATTTGCAGGAGATTGTCCACTTAGACCAAGTCGGGTTTATACCTACAAGAGAGGCACGAGATAACACCACCAAGGTACTCAATCTATTGCACATAGCGACTGAAACCAAAACGCCATGTGTTTTTTTAAGCACCGACGCCGCAAAGGCATTTGATAGAGTCAATTGGACGTTCATGTTAGCGGTGCTTAAACATGTGGGATTGGGGACCAACATGCTACGCTGGGTTTCGAAGCTCTATCTCAACCCGTCGGCCCAGGTGAAGGTCAATGGCCTTTTATCTGACCCCTTTAATATTGCAAACGGCACACGACAGGGATGCCCGTTGTCGCTCCACTTGTTCACCCTCTCAGTGGAACCCTTTTTATGTACAATATGAGCAAATCCGGATGTTGTGGGGTTGACGACGGGGAACATGCACCATAAAATCTCAGCATATGCTGACGATCTTCTGTTCTCACTCGCTAACCCCGTGATATCCCTCCCCAACTTACTCTGCGAATTTGAGATCTACGGCAAACTGTCCAATCTGAAAATTAACTTTGATAAATCTAAGGCTATGGGGGTTAATTTGGATGCGAATACCACAGCTGCCCTGAAATCTAAATTTAGATTCAAATGGTCAAATGACACTCTTAAGTACCTTGGCACCCATATCCCGAGAGACGTAACTCGTACATTTGAGGTAAATTTCCCACACCTACTTTCTGTGACCCGAGTACTATTAGACAAATGGAAGGGAGGGATGCACTCGTGGTTTGGTCGGTGTAACCTGCTAAAGATGTGCATACTCCCAAAATTCCTGTATATGCTCCAGGCCTTACCAGTTCGGATCCCGGACAACTATTTCAATCAAGTACACACTCTCTTTACAAACTTTGTCTGGGCACGCTCCAAACCCCGGCTTGCCAAAAGATTCCTGACACTGCCCAAAGTACATGGTGGTTTAGCTTTACCCGATATACGGAAGTATTATCTGGCAGTACACTTGGGCAGAATTATAGACTGGGGGAGGCACTCCCAGAATAAATTATGGATATAAATCGAACAAACACAATCCAAGATACCGTTGAAAGGGGCTTTGTGGTGCTTTGACCTATTACCGAGATATCTGAAGACACACTCTATAATAGGGAACACACTACGTACTAGCTATCTAACAGTTTTCCCGAGAGCACTCTCCACACGAGAATCTCCACTCCTACCCATTTTGGGTAACCCCGCGCTTCCTGCTGGACTGGACATAGCCCTGTTTCGACACCTTGTGAGCGAGGGACTTACCCGGGCCTCACACTTCGCAGACGCCTGGCCTTCGATACTGGCGCTTACAAGATCCCCAGGTCGCTTTCAGATACCCTTCTGGAACGCATTACAACTACACCACTTCCTACACTCCCTGCCTGAACCGAGTCAATTTAGACATAATCTCACGACTTTTGAAGAGTTTTGTGCGGATGAGGGCCCATTAACCCAAGTATTGTCCAAGACTTACGCATTAGTTAACACCCCCCCGGAGCAACCCCAACTTCCTTTCCTACTTAAGTGGGAGGAAGATCTACAACGCACGTTTACAGATGCCCAACGGCAAAACATACTACAACTCTCCCTGAGGTCAGCTACATGTACCAAACTCCAAGAAACAAATTATAAAATTTTGACCTGATGGTACTACACCCCACAAAGACTGAGCGCCTGCTACCCAACATCTTCAGACCACTGCTGGAGATGCCAAACAGACAAAGGCATGCTATTGCACATTCTCTGGTCCTGTCCGAAGCTAACGCATTACTGGACAACGATACGTACGGTCACACAAAAATTTACAGAACATACGATCCCAGACGACCCAGCGTTCTTTCTTCTACACGCTAATGACATGACAAAATCATATTGTAAATCAGTAATACGCCACTTATTAAACGCAGCTAAATCCTGTATTCCCGCTATGTGGAAGAAGCAGGTGCCCCCCAGTGTAGGTGGCTGGATGGGGAGGGTAGAAGAAATAAACAAATTTTAAGACCAGATCCTCTCAGCGCAGGGCAGGCATGAGAAGTATTCCAAAACTTGGAGGCTCTGGAACATGTTCGAGCTGTCTGATGAGGGACTGGCCATGCTAAGTACTTGACGGACTAGCGACAGCCAGGAAGACACGGTGGCCGGTAGCCGCCAGGGCCTGATACACACGTATATTATATACATGTGTATGCTCACTCAAGCGTATGACTTTACTTTGCTGCTATGGGCTCTAGCCCCAGATCTTTTGTAGACCTAGCAACGCCCCTGCCAGGCTGCATATTATACACCGGCTCTGTACAATATATACCAGGCTCTACATTGTAGAGCCTGATATATGATGTACAGTGCCCGGTGTATAAAGTACAGCCTGGTATATGATATACAGAGCCCGATGTATAGTGTACAGCCTGGTATATGATGTACAGATCCCGGTGTATAGTGTACAGCCTGGTATATGATGTACAGATCCCGGTGTATAATGTACAGCCTGCCTGGTATATGATGTACAGAGCTGGGTGTATAATGTAGAGCTTGGTATATGATGTACAGAGCCTGGTGTATATATAATGTAGAGCCTGGTATATGATGTACAGAGCCCGGTGTATAATGTGTAGCCTGGTGTATGATGTACAGAGCCCGGTGTATAATGTACAGCCTGGTATATGATGTACAGAGCCCGGTGTATAATGTACAGCCTGGTATATAATGTACAGAGCCTGATGTATAATGTACAGCCTGCCTGGTATATGATGTACAGAGCACGGTGTATAATGTACAGCCTGCCTGGTATATATGTACAGAGCACGGTGTATAATGTACAGCCTGCCTGGTATATATGTACAGAGCACGGTGTATAATGTACAGCCTGCCTGGTATATGATGTACAGAGCATGGTGTATAATGTACAGCTTGGTATATGATATACAGAGCCCGGTGTATAATGTAGAGCCTGATATATGATGTACAGAGCCCAAAGTATAGTGTAGAGCCTGGTATATGATGCACATAGCCTGGTGTATAATGTAGAGCTTATTATATGATGTACAGAGTCTGGTGTATAATGTGCAACCTGGTATATAATGTACAGATACCTGTGTATAATGAAGATCCTGGTATATGATGTACAGAGCTCTGTGTATAATGTAGAACTTGGTATATATTGTACAGAGCCTGGGGTATAATGAGCAGCCTGGTATATGATGTACAGAGCCCGGTGTATAATGTGCAGCCTGGTATATGATGTACAGAGCCCGGTGTATAATGTACAGCCTGACTGGTATATGATGTACAGAGCACAGTGTATAATGTACAGCCTGACTGGTATATGATGTACAGAGCACGGTGTATAATGTACAGCCTGCCTGGTATATGATGCACAGAGCCCAGTGTATAATGCACAGCCTGCCTGGTATATGATGTACAGAGCACAGTGTATAATGTACAGCTTGGTATATGATGTACAGAGCCCAGTGTATAATGTAGAGCCTGATATATGATGTACAGAGCCCAGAGGATAATGTAGAGCCTGGTATATGATGTACATAGCCCGGTGTATAATGTAGAGCCTATTACAGTCCTGCTCACCATTATTGGCACCCATGAAGTTTATGTACATATTGTGGAATATCTACTGAAGGAAATGTATCAAATTAACCAACATATTACTACAGATAGCAGTATTACAAATAGAAAAATTTACAATAAATAGTAAATGTCAAAAAACAGTTTGTGTTCGATAGACATCATTATACAACCAATTAAACTATGTAAAGGAAGTCATCTATAAGGTGTTATACATGTATTTGAAGTACCCACGGTTATTACCACTCGTCCTGACATTATCCGAGATGTAATATGTGGCCCGATACATGTAGTATATGGTCCGAGATGTAATAGGAGACCCGAGACATGTAGTATATAGTCCGAGATGTAATATGTGACCCGAGACATGTAGTATATGGTTCGACATGTAATATGTGACACGAGACATGTAGTATATGGT
>BLSH010560358.1:454812-465405 GCA_018402905.1 Glandirana rugosa | reverse complement strand
ATCAGTGCTGTATATCAGTGCCACCTATCAGTACCCATCAGTGCTGCTTATCAGTGCCGCCTAACAGTGCTCATCATTGCTGCATATAAGTGCCTCATCATCAGTGCCACCTCATCAGTGCCGCCTCATCAGTGCCAATCAGTATTGCCACATCAGTGCCCATCAGTGTAGCCTCATCAGTGCCCATCAGTGATGGAGAAAATTTACTTATTTACAAAGTTTTGTGACAAAAATAGAGAATTTTTTTTTTTTTCAAAATTTTCGGTCTTTTTTTATTTGTAGCGCAAAAAATAAAAACTGCAGGGGTGATCAAATACCACCAAAAGAAAGCTCTATTTGTGGGAAAAAAATGATAAAAAATCTGTTTGGGTACAGCGTCGCCCGACCGCGCAATTGTCATTCAAAGCGCAACAGCACTGAAAACTGAAAATTGGTCTGGTAGTAAAGTGTTCTAAGTGCATAGTATTGAAGTGGTTAAAGAGACGTTGTACCTGTTTGTTTTTGGTGAGAGGTAATATGATTTTTTCCAGATATTTTGTGCAGGTATGAGCTTGCTACACCTGTTAGTGGCACAGAAGACTAGCAAAGGTAGGAGGGGGCAATGAGGGACATGGCTTTTAAAAGAGTGCTCAAGGAATGCAAATGAAGATGTTTTGCATTATCTTCGGAGCAGAGACCCTGAACACAAATGCTCCAAAAAACATAAGACCCGCCAACGACCATCTCATCCTGACCGGGATGATGACACCTAACAGGTTGTCACCTTCATAAGCATAGCGCCTAACGCCCAGGCGTTTTTCAAGCGCTTTTTAGGTGCTTTTCAAGCGCTTTTGAAGCACTAGCATTAAATAAATCGCACATCCCCCTACATTACATTCTGTTAACTTCCTGGTATTTTGACCTTTCCCCAACCTCTGGTTGTTTTGCTGGCACTTTGAATTCACTTTTGGAGCACTTTACATTAATTTCAGTGTATATGGGCATTTTTAATGCGCTATTTTTAGTGCTCAGAATAAGCATGAGAGGAAATGCCTCACCCAGCTCAGGGTGCATTTTTATACTGCACGCAGTCTGCAGTGGCAGAGAAGTGAAATTGCACAGGTTGCCTCAGAAGATGCAGTTGTGCAAAATTCTAAAGCCCTATTAAGGCGGCTAGAGCAGAAAGTATGCTGCAAATATCCACACCACAAGCAACACCCATAATGAGAGAGCGTAAAGCGCTCATTGATGAAGGATGGCAGAGACCTCATCAGAAGACCAATTTACAGTACAGGTTCTCTAAGCTTTATCCAAATAACATGGCTGATGTATGTTTATGCACTGCATTTCCAGGGGTGGATGCTGCCCTCTAGCGCCTGGCGCATCAAGTGTCTTTGCCTTTTTATAACTCAGTTGCCTTCAGAAATCCTAGGGATGCAGTCCAATATGTTTTTACATCGAGAACGCATGGACAGGGTTTAACTTGGATTCCAATTACCTAGTTCACACCCGTGCAGCGCATTCTAGGGCAGTCAACAAAAGTAGGATGTTACATTGTTTTGGTATAGAACACATCTGGAAAGTGGCAAAAATGCATCAAGAACATTCATGCAGAAACACATCTGGAACACAGAAATTGTGGCGATTGGGCCATCAGGCTTGTACAGAATCTATTCAATGACAGATTTTGCCGGTCAACCAGCAATAGCGTTAACTTTGAGGGTGTATACTTTCCTATATTCCTGATACCCAAAGCATCCAGAGAGCTCAGAACGGCGTTTGTCGTGAGGTCCTTAAATCAATTCATCAGCCCCAGAAGATTCAGGATGGAGCCAGTATATACGATATCAGTAGTGCAACCAGGAGATTGGCTAATTTCAATCGATTTGGCAGATGCATATTTACATGTTCCGATTCACAAACACCATCAGAGGTACTTCAGATTCGTAGTAGAGGAAGAGCATTATCAATTCAGACGTTTGCCCTTCGGTATCAACACAGCACCCAGAGACTTCTCCAAGATCTTGTTGGTGACCATAGCATTTATCCGTTTACAGGGGCTAAAAGAAATTTCATTATCTAGACGACATCTGGGTCATTGCACATTCAAGTGAGCAGCTTGCTCTACAGCGCCACAAGGTAATAGGGATCCTGTTCAACTTTGGATGGCTGATATACAGTCAAAAGAGCAACCTCCCTCCTGCTCAATGGATGGAGTATTTAGGCATGGTATTCGACACAGGACGGATTCTTCTGCCATATCGCAAGGCGACTAAGCTGAAAGCATGTGTCTACAGGATGATGGAGGCTCAGACGTTATTGGCAAAAGACTGTATGACGATGTTGGGGATATTCACCGGCTATCCCGGCGGTACCGTAGGCAAGGTTCCACACAAGAGCTCTTCAGATGTCCTTCCTGAGGCAATGGGACAGCTGGTCATTGGACCAGAAGATCTGGGTACCAGCATGGGGGCAATGGAGTCTGATCTGACCAGATAGCAGACCAACTGAGCCAGAGGTTCCCAGCAATGGAGAATGGTTAGTCAATGGACACTATGTTCAGTCTTTTCCAGAGGGGGGTTACCCAGCATAGACCTGATGGCGACACCAGGGAATGCGCAGGTGCCAGAGTTCACAGCAAAGTTCAGATACGAGGCGATAGCCCAGGATGCCTTCTCAATCTCATGGCAGTTCCCCCTAGTGTACCTGTTTCCTCCAATCCCATTAATCTTGAGGGCTTCGCTGAAGATTGTGGAGGAGGTGCATACCACCATAATTGTATCCTTCTGGCCCAGGAGACCAGGGTTTTCCTCTGCACTTGGAGAGGGCGTCGGCCCCACCAGTATGCCTACCTCTAAGGAGGGATCTACTACAGCAAGGACAGTGGATTTACCCGAATCCAGGGAGACTGCAGCTGGCGGCCTGGCTGTTGAATCGGCAAGATCGCATGCACAAGGCCTCTCAGAGGAAGTAGTCGTTACATTACTGGGGGCAAGGAAGGCTACAACAAATGCCACACTCCAGAATTTGGAGAAAGTTTGCAGACTTTGCATCGCAAAAGTTTCTCCCCATTAACTCGAAGTATTGCGAACATTTTAGAGTTTCTGAAAATGGCTCTGAAGGTTGGCTTGGCATATAACTCTATTAAAGTGCAGGTGTCGGCCCTGTCTTTCTTTCCCCGGACATAGATGGGCTAATGAGCATTTAATAAAGCAGTTCCTCAGAGCCGCAATAAGGGTGTGCCCCAAGGAGGAGCCTTATCCTAACCTGGGACTTGGCCATGGTCCGAAAGGCACTGTTGCAGCCCCCATTTGGCCCGGCGGAATCATGTACACTTGGCTTTCTAACAATCAAACTGCTGTTCCTGAAGGCCATTACAACGGCCAGAAGAATGTCAAAATTAGCAGCCTTTTCCTGTAAAGAAACGTTCTGCATTGTGTATCCGGACAGTGTGATCCTGTGGCCTGCTTCAGCCTTAGCCTCTAAAGTGGTCTCAAAATTTCAGGTAAACTGAGAATCAGTGCAGCCTTCAGATCAAAGGAGCCAGTTAGATTTGGGAACTCTAGACTGGGCCGGTTTAATATCAACATATCTTCAGAGGGCACAACAGATATGCAAGTCGGGTAATCTGTTCATCTTCCCGTTGGGACCCAGGAAAGGGAAGGTAGCACCTTCAAGGATTTTATCCACCTGGATTACGAGGACTATCTCCTAGGAATACAAGCAGCAGGGCCTTGCCCCTCCGCAGACTATACAAGATCATTCTACTAGAGGGATGGCAGCTTTGTGGGCATCCATGGCAAAGGTCCTGGTGGAGGACATATGCAGGACTGCTAGCTGGAGTTCCTGTGAGACTTTTGCTCGGCACTACAAATTGAATGTAGTTGCCGCTAGTCCTTCGATGTTCGGAGCGGTGGTAGTGTCAGCTTCTTTATTCAATTAAAGTATGGTGAAGCATGGAATTGGGCGAGTTGACATTTCTTTCCCACCCTATATTGGCTTGGATATATCCCATAGTGTGCTGACGGGAGGACGACAAGGAAAACGGAAAATTGTTATCAATATTCACCGTAATTTTCCTTTCCTGGTCTGTCCTCAGGTCAGCACAACTTTTACTTCCCTCCCTAAGTAGCCTGTTGCCAATAAACAAAAGAACACGAGGGGGAGGGGAGGACAGGGATTTATTGCGCTGGAAGAAGGTGGTCCTGGGGGTTAATCAGGGAGAGTTAACCCATAGTGTGCTGACGTGAGGACGGACCAGGAAAGGAAAATTACGGTGAGTATTGATAACAATTTTCCGTTTTTTGTTTTCACTTGCAACTGCTGTCTCGCTGTGCCTAAATTGTGTAGTGAACCCTTCCAGGGAGTCACACACACCCGCTGCCGAGCTAACCCACTTACAATATAAATATATATATATATATATATATATATATATATATATATATATTGTGGGGGGTTAGCTCAATGGAAATCACCTTCCCTGGGGAAAAGGCAGTCCAAAACGGCAGGTTTGCTTAAAATCTGGCTTGTAGCCAGGTCTATTTAAAAGTTTGCATGCAGAAATCAAATAAACAAAACAGAAAATAAATCCTCACCATCCAGGCACTAACTAAACATTTCAGTTTTTCCTAACTGAGCAGTGCAAGGCTTCTCCCAGATACCCACAAAACATAGACAGTGCAAACCTTTTTGTCTCAGTCCATAAGCAAACTTCAATATGTCAACTCTCTCAGGCTGATGGCTCCTGAGTCCCAGGCCAGAGCAAAACTCTGCTCTCCTCCTGATTATTTAAACCACCTGATGGTCGACCACAAAATCTGGTCCAGAACCAACCCTGCCAAGGTGGCTGGTAAAACCCAGACCGGATTCCGCCTTAGTCCACTGCAAATGAACGCATGCAAGGCAACACGTATCATCCATCGATCACCTTGCCCCGTATAACGTTACATATCCCCCCTCTGCTCAAGCCCCTGTGGCTAAGAAACTGTCCCAACCAGAAAGTGGACACGGGAAAGGGCATCTGCATTATTCTGGAGTTTCCCCGTTCTATGCTCCACTGTGAATTTTAATGCTTGCAGAGCAAGGAACCACCTTGTCACATTATTATTATTATTATTATTCAGGATTTATATAGCGCCAACAGTTTACGCAGCACTTTACAATATAAAAGGGGGACAATATAGGTACAATACAATAGAATACAAGAGGATTAAGAGGGTCCTGCTCAGAAGAGCTTACAATCTAATAGGAGGGGGGCAGGTGGTACAAAAGGTTGTAACTGTGGGGAGTGAGCCAATAGAAGTGGTAAAATATTAGTTGGAGGTGTGATAGGCTTCCCTGAAGAGATGCGTTTTCAGGGATCGCCTAAAGGCAGCTAGAGTAAGAGATAGTCGGACAGGTTGAGGTAGAGAGTTCCAGAGGATGGGAGAGGCTCTGGAGAAATCCTGGAGACAATCATGGGAGGAGGTGACAAGGGAGCTTGAGAGTAGAAGGTCTTGAGAGGAGCGGAGAGGACTGTTTGGGTGATATTTGGAGACAAGATTAGTGATGTAGCTTGGGCCAGAGTTGTTGATGGCTTTGTATGTGGTGGTTAGTATTTTGAATTTAATTCGCTGGGCAATCGGGAGCCAATGTAGGGATTGGTGGAGAAGGGCAGCAGACATTGAGAAGTTGGTAAGGTGGATAAGTCTGGCAGCAGCATTCATGATATACTGAAGAGGGGATAGCCTATGGAGAGGGAGGGCAGTGAAAAGGAAGGAATAGTTAAGGCGAGAGATAACAAGAGAGTGAATAAGGAGCTTGGTGGTTTCGTTTGTTAAAAAGGGGCGTATTTTAGAGATGTTACGGAGGTCAAGTTGACAAGCTTTTGACAGCGATTGAAATTGGGGCTGAAAGGGCAGGTTGGAGTCTAGGATTACACCTAGTACTCTGGCATGAGGGGAGGGATTGATGGCTGCATTATTGATTTTGATGGAAAAGTCATGGAGGGGGGCACGGGTGGGGAGGAATATTACTAGCTTAGTTTTAGAGAGATTTAGTTGAAGGAAGTGGTGTGACATCCATGCTGATATGTCAGTTAGCAAGTTAGTAATGTGCAAGGAGACTGAAGGAGTGAGGAGAGGAGTTGACAGATAGATTTGGGTGTTATCGGCGTAGAGATGGTATTGGAAGCCGTGGGTGGTTATCAAAGGACCAAGGGAGGAGGTATAGATAGAGAAGAGAAGGGGTCCAAGAACAGAGCCTTGGGGTACCCCTACAGAAAGGGGCAATGGAGAGGAGGAACCTGAGAATGGTCTCCCCAACAGGTAATATTTTAGGGTATCTAATGCCCATTTGATGGCTAAACATTCCTTCTCAACAATGGCATAGTTTTTCTCATGTCTGTTGAGCTTTCTGCTAACATAGGCCACTGGGTGCTCCTCCCCATCTCTGACCTGGGATAGTAAAGCATCCAGTCCCACATGAGAGGTGTCCGTCTGTACCACAAATTCCTTTGTGAAATCTGGGGTCACAAGCACAGGTTGTACACAAAGGGCTTGCTTCAACATTTGAAATGCCTTCTCTGCCTCCAGATTCCACTTGATCATGACCGACCCTCTACCCTTCATCAGATCTGTCAATGGGGCTACAATGGTGCCAAAACTGGAAATAAAACGCCTGGAGTATCCTGGGATCCCAAGAAAGGCACTAACTTGCTTTTTATTTATAGGTTGGGGCCACTTTTGAACTGCCTCAATTTTATTGATCTGAGGTTGATCAGCCCCCGACCAAAAATGTAGCCAAGGTATTTGGCCTCCTCCAAGCCTACTTTCTGGGGTTGGCAGTGAGTCCTGCTTTCTTAAGAGAATCTACTACTGCTTGCACCCAGGGCAAATGGAATTCACAATCTGGTCTGTGGATGACTACGTTGTCCAAATAGCTGCTTATTGGTGATGTGGTCTTAAGGACTTATCCATCATCCTCTGGAATGAGGCAGGAGCACCATGCAAGCCAAAAGGAATCTACTTACACTGGAAGGACACCTCGAGTGTAGAAAATGCAGTTTTCTCTTTCACAGACACTGTTAGAGGTATCTGCCAATAACCTTTAGTCAGGTCTAACGTAGTTATGTACCGGACACTACCCAACCTGTCAACAAGCTCGTCACCCGAGGCATTGGGTACGCATCAAATTTGGACACGCTGTTCAACTTTCTGAAATCGTTACAAAACCTTATCGTTCCATCTGGGTTTGGGACCAATACTATGATGCAGTGGGATTCCTCTATCGCGTCCAGCTCTAACATGTTATTTATTTAATTTGCAACTGCATCGTGCCTAGCCTTGGGTATTCTATAGGTCTTTACATTTATGGGGGCACCTGGTTCCGTAATTATGTCATGCTGTAAAACTGTGATCAGTCCGGGCAGGTGAGAAAAAAAGTCTCTATTCTTACTCAAAAATTCTTTAACGTCCTTCTGTTGGGCCACTGACAAGGTTTCAGTTATGGGAGCTTCCGGAATCACAGGGGGTATGCCCTTTTGGGGGGTTGGCATTGCCAGTAAAGTCTCTCTGTCCTTCCAAGGTTTCAAGAGATTAACGTGATATATTTGCTCTGGTTTCCTTTTCCCTGGCTGGTAAACTTTGTAGTGTACTTCCCCTACTCTTTCCATAATTTCAAAGGGACCTTGTCACTTTGCTAGGAATTTACTCTTGACTGTGGGGACTAGTACCAGCACTCTATCACCAGGGCTGAAGACCCAGATTTTGGTACCCCGATTATAAACCCTTCTCTGAGCCTCCTGGGCTTGCTCCATATGTTCCCGTACCAGCAGCATAACAGCAGCGATTCTATCTTGCATCAGTGAGATATGCTCGATGACACTTCTATAAGGAGTGGTCGCTCCCTCCCATGTTTCTGTTGCAACATCTAGCAACCCCTTGGGATGTCTACCATACAGTAGTTTAAAAGGGGAGTAACCTGTAGACGCCTGAGGTACCTCTCATATGGCAAACAAGAGGTATCTTTGTCCACCACCTTTTTTAACATGCTTTTAAGCGTTTCGTTAAACCTCTCCACAAGACCATCAGTTTGCAGGTGGTAGATAGAGGTATGGAGATAGGAGATTTTGAACAACTTACACAATTCTTTAGTGACTCGGGACATAAATGGGGTGCCTTGATCCATTAACACTCCTTTTGGAATACCCACACAACTAAATACCTGGACAAGCTCTTCAGCAATAGTTTTAGCTGAGGTATTACGTAAGGGAATGGCTTCAGGATATCGCGTGGCATAGTCTAGTATTACCAGTATGTGCTGATGGTCTCGGACAGACTTTACTACTGGTCCCACCAGATCCATGCCAATTCTTTCAAACGGCACTTCAATTATTGGTAATGGTACCAGCAGACTGCGAAAATGGGGCGATGGTGCAGAATACTGACACTCTGGGCATAACTCACAATATTCTTTGACATCTGCATATAACCCGGTCCAAAAGAATCCCTTTGCTATCCTCGCCTTAGTTTTCTCTGTACCCAGATGTCCATCTATCATATGACCAAGGGCTAAATCTAATACCATTCGGCGACAGGGTTTGGGAACCACTAGCTGCTCTACCTCCTCTTCCCCTTGCTTTACCACCTCATACAACAAGTTATTTTTAAGAGCCATGTAGGTAAAAGACACCCCTATATTAGGTTCAACAGGTTCCCAATCTACCATTTTAATGTTTTCTCTAGCTTTATTGAGTGTGGTGTTTTTTAGTTCTGTACAAAATTCATCTTTTCTGACTTCTATGTCAGGCACCGCATTCTGTCCACTCTCACTATAAGGCCTCATACACACGGACGTTTCTTAAAAAATAAACAAAAAGTCCGGCCCGACGTCAAGGAAAAAAATCAGCGTTTTTCGGCGTTATGCATCGGCGTTAGTGAGCGTTAGTGAGCGTCGGCGTCAATAGGTGTTTTTTAAAAAAAAATCATCCCTCTGCTATTTTTCAACCTAAAAACGTTGGCGTCAAAAAACGCCGGTTAACGCCAGTACGGCGTTAGTTGGCGTTAGTAAGCATTTTGCGGCGTCGGCGTCAAAAAACGCCAAAACATTACAGCCTCAGAATGCGCTGGCTGTGGTTCTAGTTTCAGCTCACTAACGCCGACGCCATCTACAGCTCAAAAACGTCTGCATTTTTATGGGGTCATTGACTAACATGGAGAGCTGCAAAAAACGCCAGAAAACGCCAGCGTCAAAAAACGTCAGTGTGTATGAGGCCTTAGAGTCAGAGATAACTTCTTGTTCATTAACCTCCAGCTGGGGGCTGGATTCCGGCTCTTCCTGCTCCCCAGCCATTACAGAAAAAGGAAAAGGATCTTCCTCTTCCTTGGAATCGCCAACAGCTTTCCTTTCAATGTGGCGATCAAAAGGGTCTAGTGTGAGGTCCCATGTTTCCCCAGCAGGGGGAGCTCTGTCCTCGCGACTTCTTTTGTTTTCCCATAAACTCCAAAAGTGGGGAAAATCTCTCCCCATTAGGGCTTCATGAAGCAGTGAAAGTACCACCCCCACTGAATGTGTCACCATGCCCCAAGGGGTATCAATCTCAACCACAGCAGTCTGGTAATCATGTGTGTCACCGTGTATGCAAATAGTGCTAAGGTCTAACTAAAAGGATTTTGGGAAATAGTTAAGCAGCAATATGACCAAACGCATGGTAGTGATAACATTTTATATGTTCTGTACCCAGTCCTCTAAACGGCCTCAGAGACCTTCCTGACCTATTTGACCACTTTCCAGGTCCTGAGCCCATAGTCTCATGATCTGTGGCACGCCCTTGAACCCTGGAACAGTCTTGCTGGATCCTCCAGACATTTTTTCACCCCTAGAGACATTGGAGTGGGGCACAGATGGGTTAAACAAGCGCTCGGCAGCAGTATATCTCTCCACCAAGTCCACCAGCTGGTTTGCAGTCTTAGGGTCCCCATGGCTGACCCGCTTCCTCAAAGTGGCAGGGAGTGTCTGTAAATAGTGGTCCATGACCACATGCTTCACAATCCTAGGGTCTGACAAAGTCTCTGGCTGCAGCCATTTCTTGGTGAGGTGTATCAAATCAAACATTTGTGAGCGGGGTGGCTTGTCAGTACAGTATGACCAGCGATGCACCCGTTGAGCATGGACTGCAATGGTCACGCCCATGCATGCAAGCATCTCCGCTTTCAGTGTGTTATAATCCTTGGCAGCCTCTGATTCCAGGTTATAATAAGCCTTTTGGGGTTCTCTTGTCAGAAAAGGTGCTAGCAGTCCTGCCCATTGCTCTTTTTGCTATCCTTCTAAAACAGTGATTTTCCACATCATCTGCAGGTGTCATCTTCTTCAGGAAATAGCTGGAACGCACCATTTTCTGTTCCACCAGTAAAGTACTTGTGGACCCCTTCTTTAACTCCATTAGAGCCTCCGCAAACTGGTGATTTTCCTCCAGCTGGGCTGCAGCGGCCTGGCAATTCACGTCCTGCTGCACTGCAATGGCTTGTGCTACTTGCCGATTGGTTTCCTGCTGCTGGCAATTGCTCTACTGCTGGGTTGCAGTGGCCTGCAGCAGAGTTTTTAACACATCATCCGTGGAAAAGACTGTTCTCT
>BLSH010560358.1:423455-436306 GCA_018402905.1 Glandirana rugosa | reverse complement strand
ACTTGCCCTAGTTTGAAGATGATTTTAGAACAGTTATATGGCTTCTACCGTTAATTAATACTTTTCAGACACAGTTTGAAGATGATCCACATTCACCTCCATTTTTGCTTTTTTTATGTTTTTATTTTTTTTAAAATATTTACAGTTATTTCCCTGTCCCCATTTTTTGTAGGGCACTTGCCCTACCCTTACCCCCATTTTACTTCCTTTTGCAGCCCTCTGGGGCTTTCCAGGACTTTCCTACAGCCATTTTTGTGCCTAAAAGTTCGGGTCCCCATTGATTTCAATGGGGTTCGTTGTCCGTGCGATCGTTCGGGTTCCGTCCGGACCTGGACCCGGACTTTGTCCCGAAGTTCGGACGGACCAGCAGAACCCGAACTTCCAGGTGTTCGCTCAACTCTATTCTCTTCTCTTCGCGTTGTCTAGGGGCCTTTATGAGTTAAGTCACCCAGAAAGTCCTCCAAATATATTGAAATGTACATGAGATCCATTGGCTTACAACCTATAAAGACGGATCTAGGAGCCATCTTAGAAACCTATCGATATAAGACCTTTATGATAACAAAGTAGAAATAACAACTGACAAAGTGAGGGAATAAACAACCAATGTAACCAGGACTTCAGAGTTTGTCTTTGTGATGGGGACCTGTAATGCCCTTTAAAGGCCTGTCCATAAGGCAAAACTTTGCAGCTCCTTATTTTTGATTCCAAAGTGAGTTAGTTCATCCATGAGAAGAGCAATATAAAGACAGGTCAAGGAGCCATTTTAGAATGCTCTCGATATTAGGCCTCCATGATAATAGAATAATAATAACAACTGGCAAAATGAAGGAACAGACAACAAATGTAGATTGGACTTCAGAACTTGTTTTAGTGATAAAGACCTGTATTGCTTTATGAGTGTCTATCAACATGGCAAGTGGTGAGAAGAGCAGGGGAAAAAAAAAAAAAAAAAAAGGGGAGGTTGCTGTATAGGAGGTAGTTCAAGGCAATTAGTTCTTGCGCTGTAGAAGATCAAGTATATTGTATTCAGAAACTATGCATCCGTATCTCTGAGTGACTGACGCCATCTCCTTTGACCTCCCCTGGGAGGCCGGCGTGTTCCAAATTGGTGAGGGTCTCGGGGTAGCAGGCAATCTGAGTGAGGGCTCGGGATCTAAAAGACCCAATTTCACTAGAAGCTCTTTTCCTTCCGCAAGATTGAAGATTGTATAGGTGGTGCCGTTGTGGGGAACAGTCAGTTTAAAGGGGAAGCCCCATCTGTATCTGATCCTTGCTGTTTGGAGGACGGAGGTGACCTCTTTCATTCTGTGTCTATGCTCCAGAGTGGCTTGTGAGATATCCGGGAATATCTGTATTTTGTGGCCTTCAAAATCAATATTAGGAGTGTTCCTAGAGGCGCGGAGGATGTCTTCTTTTATTTAATAATCTTTGAGACATAGAATAATGTCTCTTGGGGGTTTATCCGGTGGGGGCTTTGGGCGAAGAGCCCTGTGAATTCTGTCACAAGTGAAGGCATTCGCCATTTTATCCGGGACTAATTTTTGAAAGATTTTAAGAATGGCAGGCATCAATTCTGACACTGACTCTGGGATACCGCGTATGCGAAGGTAATTGCGTTTGTACATGCGTAAAGTTTTCAGACAATGTCTCAAATTCTCGTCTTAGGTCATTATGTGCGAGGGAGAGTTCGTCGTGTTTTGTTTCTAATATTTCTGTGTGACTACCCAAAGCTGCGATTTCTTAAGTGAGAGTGTTGGTGGATTTACCAATTTCCACCTGAATTTTATCAACTCATTTTTCAAACATGGTAGAGAGACTTGCGCCAAGATCTGCTTTTGTCAGATGTGGCGAATAGTCATTTGTTGGAGAGGAGGAGGGCTGTGCTTTGGTGGTAGTGGCATGGGGCTGAGCTTTGGCACTGTTATGTGACATCTTTCCCTGCTTCTGTGAAGATCTGAGTAGGTAATTAGTGAGGTGCTTTTGGGGCCGATTGGAGGCTGAGATTTTAGATGTCGGCATGCACCCAGGAAGGAGGGATGGTATTGTGTGAATCTATGCAGTGTGTCCTCTGTAGGTTCTTCTAATCTCTCCACGACCAGTCAGACTGTGACTAGTGCAGTGCGGTCGGCATTGCACCGTGCGAGCAACCCCCAAATGTAACTTTTTTCATTTAAACATGGTTAACTTTAATCCTCTCTGTGTCTTTAGATGTTGAATTATTTGTATTTAGCGTTGTCAAGAGAGGGGGGTCAAAAGAGGGGGGGAACAGCCCGAACCCGCTGCAAAACAGGGCTGCAGGATACTGCCAAAAGGGAACCCAATCCCAGCAACTGTCACCATCCTGTGCCCAGGAGCCCCAGGGTAGGTAGAGAGAAAGTCTATTTGGGGCTCAGTTATTTCAGCTGGTATAGCCAAAAAATTTGTTTGAAAGATCCCTGGAGGATGTTGGGTTCTGCTGGATGCTATGAAGGGTGGATAGATCAGGGTGGGACAAATAGATACCAGGGCTGGTTCTGCTTGGTAAAACTCAATAGGCCTCGGTTTCCGCTAGAGCCCCTCTCAGATGTCCCTTGTCCAGGCCTGCTAAAGGATCGTGAAGAGGGGTGTTCTGAACCCCTTTTAGTGGGGGTGTGAAGGCTGGAGGGCGGATATTAGGCGCATGGAGCCACGGCCTGTATTACCGCGGGTAGGCCGCAAAAGCCGGGGCTAAATTTTCGGCTCCGCGGACCGGAGCCGCCGATCCGCGGGAAAAAGGTCTCCTTGAAGAGCGGATGGTATGGGGAGGCTAAAGGCAGGTAGGATGCCTCTTACCCTGGCTCCAGCTGGCAGGATTCCTGAGGATTGAGCTCTGATGTGCAGAGCTCCGCTCCTGAGCGTCCGATCCCCTTGACGTCCAGGCCACGCCCCCCCGTGTTGAGTTATTTTGAAGGGACATCAAATTTACACTGTTATACAAGCTGTACACTCACTACTTTACATTGTAGCAAAGTGTCATTTCTGTAGTGTTGTCACATGAAAAGATATAATAAAACATTTACAAAAATGTGAGGGGTGTACTCTTTTGTGAGATACCGTGTGTATATATATATATATATAAATATGTGTGTATATATATATATATATATATATACACAGTGGGTAATAAATAGGATCACTCCCCTTTAAAATAATAATCACATTTTGTTGCTTTGCAGCCTGAAATGAAGGTAGACACTGTTTTTGTTTTATCCAGCTGTATTTACTCAGTACAACTTCTAATATCTAAGTGAAAGTTATAACATGTCAGAAAAACATTCAAAAAAATTCAAAACCAAGAATCACTTGGTTGGAAAAAGGATGACCCCCTTCTAAAAATAAACCTCAAAGTGCAGCTAGTCACCTTCTCAATGACACACAAAGCCATGTGACTTTCAACTGTGATCAGTTGTGGTAATTTTAATTAACTTAGCATGAAAATAGCTTTCCTGGAGCATTTCAGTCCCCGATAGTGCAACTGAAGCAAACAATCAACTATGGGTGGCAAGGCACTGTCAAAAGATCTTTGGGATAAAGTTGTGGACAGGCACAAGTCAGGAGATGGATACAAAAAATTCATAGGCTTTATCAATGCCTAGAAGCACAGTGAAGTATATTATTAAAAAGTGGAAAGTATTTGGTACAACACAGACCCTTCCTGGATCAGGACGTCACTCCAAACTGGATGAAAGAACCAGGAGGAAACTGGCCAGAGTCCTACAGCAACTCTGAAGCAGTTGCAGGAATTTATGACAAAGAGTGGTCATTGTGTGCATGTGTATCACAAGTTCGCCACAAATGTGGCTTGCATGGGAGGGGTGCAAGAAAAAAGCCACTCCTCACATGCAGTCGTGACTGAGCTTTGCCAAAATGCACCTTGAAGATTCTGAGGCCACATGGAAAAAGGTGTCATGGTCAGATGAGACTAAAATGTAATTATTTGGCTTCAACACCAAACGATATATCTTGCATAAATTCAATACAGCTCACCATCCAATAGCACTTTTCCTACAGTAAAGCATGGAGGTGGTAATATCCAGTTATGGGGGTGTTTCTCTGCAGCAGGGACTGGAGCACTTGTCAGGATAGAAAGAAAATGGATGGGGCAAAATACCGTCATATTGTTGAGGAAAGGTTGTCAATGGGAAGAAGGTTTACCATCCAACATGACCCAAAGCACACAGCAAAAATGACCACACAGTGGTTGAAGGACAAAAAGGTGAATGTCCTTGCATGACCTGGTCAGAGCCCAGACTTAAACCCCAATGCAAATCTGTTGAATAGCTTTACTTGAGCAGTTCTGCAAAGAAGAGTGGGCAAATATTGCAAAGTCCAGATGTGCATAGTTAGTAGAGACATATCCCAACAGACTAAATGCTGTAATTAAAGAAAAAGGTGGTTCAACAAAATACTGACATAAGGGAGGTGATCCCTTTTCCAACTCATGATTCTGTATTTGTTTTTTGTTTTTTTCTGACACGTTTGTGTTATATCTTTCACTTGGATGTTATAAGTGGCACTAGTAATTACAGTTGGATAAAACAAAAACTGTGACTGTCTTCTTTTCAGACTGCAAAGCAACAAAATGTGATTATTTTAAAGGGTGTGATTCTTTTCTATACCCACTGTATATTATGTTTTATAGGGTAACAGAGCAAAAAAAAATGTTAAAATAACCTGGCCACACATGCAGCCAGTGTGTAATTCCTGATGGAGTTTTGTTATTTTTTGGCTATTGTGGAACGTTATTTTTTGGACATTGTGGGACATTATTTTTTACTTCACATGACTTTATTTATTCTTTTTTTTTTTTTAATTAATGACTTTTATCCAGGGTATTATGTACCCCTTACTCACACGGAGGGTGGATATCTGGATATATTCTAACAGAGATTTCCAGTTCCCTCCCGTGCAGACTTATCAAACTTTAAAATAAGCCCCCCCCCAAATATATGGTTTTTCTCTACGTGAATAATGAGTAAGGGGTACATGACACCCCTGGTTACTCATTTGCAAAAAAATATTGCACAGTAAATAAACACACACACACCGTACACAGGGCCATCTTTAAGGCAGGACAAAAGGGGAAGCTGCCCTGGGCCCCATCATTGTTGTGTGGCCCAAAGAAGCTGCCTCATACTTGCCAACTATCCCAGTATAAATTCCCTTGTCCCTTGAAGTTTTAGTCCCGTGCTGTGTCCCAATATTTCAGTGTGAAATTCTGTTACTAATGCTGCCCAGCTCTGCCCTATTGCTGTGTACAGATAACTCACCTGCAGACCCTGTGTTTACATGTAAATAACCAGCACTGGTATGTTAATAGCGGTGGTACCGGCGGCATTCATATGTATATCATGCCCCCCTGAGGTCATATCCACCATCACTTCTGCTGAATGCTGCCCACTAGGAAGGTGCACAGGCATGCTTGAAAGATCTGCCTACAACTGTGGTCATTAAGCCTACCAACAGCTTGTTCTGCAAAGGTAAGCAAATTGCCCCTTACATTGGTGGTCAGAGTAAATCCTCCTTACATTGGTAGTTACTGTGAATGCTCCTATTGCATTGGCGGTCAGTGTAAATCCTCATTACATTAGTGGGGGGCCCAAGAAAATGTTTGCCCAGGGTCCAATCAATATTACAGATGGCCCTAACCGTACATAAAGTCCTTTATTTAAAAAAAATCTATTTAGAACCACTGCTCTCATTTTCAGGTTGCTACATCTTTGTATTAGATGTAGACAAAAAACACACTAAAAGGTTTCAAAATAATAGCTGTAGCATATATCAGGAAAACATTTATTTATGTAGTCTGTTCATCCCTTCTGGCTGCAGTAATTCAGAGATTTTATGACATTGTCTCAGCAGGTGTTAATGTGCAGTGATATGTCTAGGAGAAAAATTAAGAGTGTAATCACACCTTGGCTTCATTAACCATGACTTCAGATCCTAAAATATACAAAGCAGAACACGAGATTATGGCATTTAATATAAATATATGATTCACACATTTTTTCTTTTCTCCTGCAATACAGATGTCTTAGGTAATTTAACAAATGACATAAAGCCCTGAGGTAAGAAAGATGCAATGACATTTATAGTACCAGAATTAATTAAAAGGTAGCAAGGACAGAAAACCTGTGCATGTGCTCTCTATCTGGAACAGGTCTGTGAAAGGAGTGTAATGGCACTTGTAGCTCCAACATACAGTAGATAAGAAATGACAGCATGTTACAACAATAGTGACAATAGGTGTCTTTATTGCCTAGTTACTAGGAATTATGTGTAAAAGAGGCAAAAAGCATGTAGTGGTGAGGTGGCTGCACAGGTTTTCTTTTTCGGGCTTTTATTTTGTTTATCAGTCCAAACTGTTCAGCAAAAAGTGGCAATTAGAGGATTGAGACAAACCATTTAACACTGATGGAGGTGCATATAATGGTCAGTTTTTATTCATATATATAAAAACTTTTATCCCAAAACTACCAAAAAAAAAAGATGTTTGCTGCAGCTGCTTAAAAAGTGTTAGCTGGAGTTCAGCTTCAATTTGTAATTCATGTCCATCTAAAATTTATAGTGCTTCTAACATTACCCTGTCCCCAGACTGACAATGATGTTGGTGTCTACATGCTCCTCTATAGAGTGGAGACACACTAAAACAGAAAGTCTGAAACTAGCCTGAAAATACAGGGAAAAAAAACTAAAAAAAAGAAAAATAGTGCAGTCACCACATTTAAAGTTATAATAAACTTTACAGAGCTGAGTGTAATCTGAAACCTGAGCGGAGGGAATAGACACCTCCCACACACAGCCTCATAGGGAACATACATATCTGAGGCTGTCAATCATCTTCTGTGTGCTGAGGGGACAGGACCATCTCCCAGGATTGCCTGGTGTCTAAAAAAACTGACTTGTGCAGATAGCCAAAGAAGGAAAGGGCAGACAGGAACCACCCTAAATGTTATAGATGGAGGCCAGTGTACACTATAAAAGGATATGCTTTGTTCATTTTTTTATTTTTCAGAAGTTTACAACCACTTTGTAAACTGCAATTTATTACATTTTTGTTCTTGGGTTTAATATTACTTTAAAGTACCTGAAAGTTACACATGGTAATAAACATAATAACTGAAATGATTATTTTCCTACCATATAGCTGCAACTATGGTCTTTAATCCCCTATTCATTCCTCATTTGCTTTATATGGTAAGTAATGATATGAGGAGTTGAGCAGTGCTCAGATGTAATTTCTTTTCAGTGAACTAGCTTCTCTATCTTCCAGCCCTCCTGCCTTCTATCATGCTCAGTCTATTTTACATAACACACACCCATCTGCCAATCAATAGCTGGGTGTGTCCTATCTGTGCACTCCATGCAACCTTTCCAACAATCCTCTGATCATCACCTTATTAGTTTTACTCTCTCACTGTCTTCCACCTCCTCTCCCACCAACTGCCTAACAGGCCTTCCATGATTTAAAGTGATGCCTTCAGGGTATGCCTATTTGAAGTGAATTGAGCTGCTGGATCTGAGCTGCTGGTCTGCTGGGTCACCTATGTTGTGGCCAATTTATGAGATTACATCTGTCTCCTTCTTATTTGATGGCACCCATACAGCATTTTCCATATGTTAGCTCACCGGGCCACCCTGTCCCCTTATCTGTGGAGAGTCCCACCATCCCTGCAATACGTGATTAACTTGGGCTTTCGTCATCTGCTATTCTGCAACATTGATTGCAACATCAAATACTTCCTACCTTCCTAGTCTGGCCACATCCAACCACCTGGATAGCACTATATCATTCTATGAGGCTACTTGTTGGTCATTTATGAATGAGTGTGTCTGGGTTTCATGCTGTTTGAGATGTGTGAGCAGCTGCTATTCCCCTCCCTGTCTTAGACAACGTTGTCTTTTTAATTATTTTATCTTGGTTTAAGTCCTTCTCTGATCCCATGTGTATTTTTGTTGGTTGTTCCTTGAATATTTTTGCACATTAATAAACATAACCTTTTTTCATATGGTTGTTTCTTGCTGTTCGTGCTCCTTTGGCCCCTTTTTCCGATGGGCTTTTTGGGGGTTATTCCCCCTCCATCGGGTTTTTTCTTATTTTGATTGTTTTGGTCATTGGTCTGCACTGGAGTGACTTCCTGCCACCCAGTGATTCAGCAAACTATGCCTAATTAGTGTTTTGGGACAACATTTTTGTGTACAGCTGAGGCTCATTTGTAGTGGATCCGAGTTGGGTTTCCCTATTTTTTGTTGTACCTTCAGACGATGCCTGAAAAGTCATCTCTTCAGAGAAGCCTATCTGGCTCCCACCTAACAACTGTACATTTATCTTCTCCACTCGCACATCCCCCACAGTTATTACCTCTTGTATCTCTTGACCTTCCCTCTTAGATTGTAAGCTCGAACGAGCAGGGCCCTCTGATTCCTACTGTATTTAGGTGTATTGTATTTTTACTGTCTACCCTCAAGTTGTAAAGCGCTGCGTAAACTGTTGGCACTATATAAATCCTGTATAATAATATAATAATAATAATAATAATAATAATAATAATGTAAAACAGCACAAGTCAGTACAGGTTAGTTTGCACATAGATCAGTCTATTAATCTGTGTGTTTCTCTCTGCCTGCTCTCCTCTGGTTATTTGTAAACCGGCAGAACAAATCCCAACCTAGGAGATGGCTGTATAGATAGAGCAGTGGGCGGGCAAAGATGGGACAGGTGGTTGTGGGTGGGGCTTCACGGGCCAATAAGGGGTGGAGCCTAATCAAGACTTCTGTGTAGAATGAACGCCTAAGATTTCCATGTACTACAAGAGCACCTCCCCCAGTGATGTCAGGACATTTCTGCAGAGAGATAGCATGCAAAACTTGGGGCAATCTGAAAACAAGAAAGTAAAGTTGTCTTCTCATTAAAGGAAGTGCACATGAGAGCAGGGGATTGCCATGAACCTGCATTAACATTTCATGTCCTGTCTGTTTGCTTACCTTTCTGTATGTGTCCAGTTAGAGGTCATGCCTCCCTCACCTGTGTGCTTTAGTAAACATTTTTCAGCTGGGCTCCACCCCAGGCCTAATTAGGAACATTATTTAACACCGGGCAGTGCAAGTGCCGATCAATATTGTGCGTTTGGCTTGTGTGTTTGCTTCTGCCGTTTGTTCTCATGTACTGATCTTGGCTTGTTCTTGACCTTCCTTGTCTGCTAGTGTCCCCAATCTTGGCTTGTTCTTTGACCTACCCTGTCTGCTAGTGACCCCATCCTTGGCGTGCCTCCTGTCTGTTCGGTCTGCTTGTAGCCCTGACCTTGGCTCTCCCACTGACCTCCTCTTGCTATCTTGCACTGCTGCTTTCTCTCCAGTCACCTGTAGCCTGCTGGGAGCATGAGCTGGGGGACTTGGGGGCCACGACCTGGATCCAGTTGCAGCCACGTCCATCCTCACCACCAGAGGCTCTGGTGAACACCTACTGGCTCTTAGCCCTGGGGAAACCTACGCTTTAGCTTCCTGTGCAATCTGTGTCAGGGTCCCTGCAGTCCTGCTTCCCTGCACCATCCTGATCTCTAGTCACAGCAGTCAGCTAAGGGTTCACAACCTTAGCGGTGCGCTTCACAACCTTAGGTGTGCACTTCGCACTTCAGTGGTGCGATTTGCACCCCAGCAGTGTGCATCTGTCACCTGACCCCAGGTGACCTGACAGGGACAAGGAAGACATCTCCACATCCTTACTGCTTTTGGCAAAACAATCAGTGACATGTTTAACAGACTGTATAGGTGCATAACTTATTGATTTTTATCATTTTGGCCATAGTTCTTCTTTAAGGGACAACTCTATCCACAACCTTTGGTAAACTATTTCTGGGCTATTGTAAGCTCTGCTATGTTTCAGCTTCCCGGTTTTAACAATTTGAGACATCAGTGAAGTTGAAAAGATGATGCTTTTGGCCTATAGTATTATATACTGTATAATGAAACCAGAAGTGGTGTGCTTGGCAGCATTCATCATCATAAGTAGGTTACTATGGTTTATAACTTCTGTTTTAGCATTGTGGTTCTAAAGGCTAAGGGTTTTTTTTCTGCATTCTCTGCATTAAGGTAAAATCCTTGCATGATTAGCTCACCCCATACTCACCCTGCAAACACCCATCAGTCCTTTCTCCTCTCAGGCTGCACAGAAGCCAATCACAATGTCCCTGTAATGTAGAGTCACGTACCTGGTAGTAGAGTCTGTCTTTTTGTAGAAGGAGACATCACTGAAGTTGAAAAGATAATTATTTTGGCCTATAGTACTACATACTGTATAATGAAACCAGAAGTGGTGTGCTTGGCAGCATTCATCATCATATGTGGGTTACTATGGTTTATAACTTCTGTTTTAGCACTGTGGTTCTAAAGGCTAAGGGTTTTTTTCTGCATTCTCTGCATTAAGGTAAAATCCTTCCATGATTAGCTCACCCCATCCTCACCCTGCAAGCTCCCAGCAGTCCTTTCTCCTCTCAGGCTACACAGCAGCCAATCACAGTGTCCCTGTAATGTGGAGTCACGTACCTGGTAGTAGAGCCTGTCTTTTGTAGAAGGAGACAACTCATACAGCTCTGGCTCTGAGCCCACTGGAGTGGTGACAGTGGTCTCCAGAGCACAGCGAGGTAGAAGTGCCTCTGTAATGCAGCAACAGACTGGATGCTGGGTGTAGATTCTGGATGCGCTGATAGTAGGCAGCAGGAGACTAAAGAGGCAGATGCAGGTCAGTGACCCCAGGAGCTGGATGCAGAGGCAGACTGAAGCAGAGTGAAAAAGCTGGGTCATACACAGATAGCCAGATACAGCAAAAACGTCAGGCAGAGAGTGGTCAATGGGCAAGCTGGATTTGGCAACAGATATCAGGCAGGCAAGATATCAGCAAGGTCAAGGCAAGCCGGATCAGGAGAGGAAAAGGCAGAGAAGTCAAACAGGCCAAGGTCAATCAGGTAGCAGGTAACTATCAGGTTCAGAATAACGGACAAGCTGCAGATCAGACTGCAATGCCAATGTGCAGCTGCTGTCCTTTTAAAAGCCACTAGGCGCCAAGGCAGATTAGTGCGCGGTGCATGCGCACACGCACGCGCCAGTGATCAGTCAGGGGAGTCCCTGTGCTAACCCGCGCACATATGTGCACAAGCCTGGGCGATTGCGGTGCCAGTCTGGATCCCTGACACAACCTGGGGTGGTGGGTGGGCTCTCCTCCAGCTCACATTGGCTGCAGTGTTCTGTGTCTACTCTATCTCCTACTTTCCTCACTGGCAGCTGAAGAGAGGAAGAATAGTTGTATCACTGTTTATGTGGCATTCCAATGACAGCCCTATCCATGCAGCGACAGGCAGGAGCGCCACAGACAGGGGCTGCATTATACTTATTATTGTTCTGTGTCTACTTTATCTCACCCTTTCCTCTATCTCACTGGCAACCAAGGAGAGGATGAACAGCTGCAGTGCCGACTGTGTATATTTCAGTTATCCTGGTCCTTACAGCAGCAGACTGGAACACCATGAAACAGGGCTACATGCACTTATTATGTTTCGTTGAATAGATTTCAAGAAACAAAACTCATTAGTGTATAGTGGTTTATTGCAAACCTTCATCTTAAAACAAAGATTTTGTTTTTATAAAAGTACAGTAACCTAAACTTCACTTTTAATTTTGAAAGGAGCAGCTTGTTAACATAAAAGGTCAAAATTGCATTAAACGTTCATTCATTTCAGCAACTGAGCACCTAGCCCATGTATACGCACTACATTAATGGAATCAGGAGGAATAAGCTGATATCGTAAATACATCAAATTTTGAGTTTTGATACTTGCAACCATGAATTGGAGCCCATTTCAAGAGAGCTACACATACAAATTTCAACATAGGGTGTCTTTAATAAACATTGCTAACTGGATTGCTTTAAATTCAGCACATTGTTCCCTCTATACATTATATCAACAGTATAATTCTATGACTTGAACAAAAACAAAAATGTGAGTTTTTATTAGTCCTTATTCACTACTGTCCATACAATTCAATGAACTGCGTTAGGTAATATTTCCTAATTGCTTTAACATACAATTAAAAGTAGTAAAATTATTATAGCTGATGCTTTATATAATGTAGTCACTGCTCTAAAGTCCAATTAACTTCATACAATCAACATATAAAATTTAGAGAAGACAAAAAGTGAGAGACAGTCTTTTATTCACTTTATTTGAAATTAATTTAAGTGCTTCTTTTCTTATTACTTTTCTTGAAAGCAATGTAAAAGATTACTTGGACATTAAAGGTAATTGTAGATAAAACAGGTTAATTTTATAATCTTAATAACACCAGCCAAACACAACGAGATTATCAATGTGCTACTGCACATTGCAGTAATTATGTAGCACATACACTATGTGAAGATGAAGCAAAAAATGAATATAAGCATTTTGAAACAAACAATATATGATATGATTACTGTAATACTGTAATAGGTAGTACTAAATGTTTATTAAATTAAATTAGTACATAGATGCAATCCAAAAATGTACATAGAAAAAAAACAGCATATAAAATATTAAGTCCTTTTAGCCTCAAATCCCATAGGCTTCTGTTGAAATCTAGTATTTATTTTATTTTGACAAAGTGCACTGAACTGCATTATGGTAATATTTCCTAATTATTTGAACATACAATTAAAGGCAGTAAAATGCAAATTAGTTCATCTCTTTTACCAAAGTCGATAATTTAGATAATGCGAACATTGCTCTAAAGTCCAATTAAATGTATATAATTGACGTAAAAAAAGTAAAAAACGAAGTAGAAGTGTATCACATACACGA
>BLSH010560358.1:398805-410636 GCA_018402905.1 Glandirana rugosa | reverse complement strand
TCCACACACACACCTCCGGAACGAGAGAGAGAGGGGAGAAAGACACCGTCACCTAGGACGTCTCAACCTAGTAAAGGGCGGGGGGATCACCGGTCGGGAACGGGCTGTCCATCCAGACGCCGATCGACCCGCCCCCTCCTCCTCGCACTTATCAAGGCAGAGAAAACAAATACAAGGATAGAGAGAGAGGGATAGGGCCAGAACAGAAGATCGGGAGTGTCCAGTGTGTCCTCGTGTGCTCTCTGGTCCCTGGGACGGTCCAGCGTTGTAGCAGTGAGAAGTAGTTCTAGGTCTGTTGTCTCTTGGGTGCTCCTGTGTGACCTGTGAGGGCTAGAAGACAAGACCGGGATAGGGAGAGAGAGATAGGAACATAAACAAAAGAGACGGAACTATTCACGCTCCTCCTCCCCCGCCCAGCTAGCCGCAGACCTACCTGTCGGGCAAGGGCTGGCCACTAGGGGGGCGGGAAATGATCCAACTCTGCAGGATCCACTGCCACAGAAAGAGGGGAGAGAGAGAGCAAGGCCTCCACACACACACCTCTCCCCCCCTCCCCTCCCCCCTCCCCCCCAGACCTCCCCGCGGGGCCCACCCGGAGAGCAGAAGGAAGAGCCCGGGGACACCGCCGCCAAGCCCGCAGTCCACTCCCAAGGACCGCAGGGCCCGACAGCCACCCAAATCTCGCGCCGCCCGCACGACCATGCACGCGCCCGCCGGGCGGCCGGCCCACCCGCGCTTGCGCGAACCAGGCCCCAACCCCGTCGGCCCCGCGCAGCAGACCCGCCGCGGAGGACGCAGCGGACCAGGAGGAGCCCCAACACACACCGCCGAGCAGACCACAAAGGATGGGGGGAAGCACAAGACAGGCAGGAGGACGCACCCCGCACAGACAATTGCTGCCATGGAGCCCCACCCATCCCCAGGACCCCGCCGGCCAGAATCATCCCAGGCAATCACACGGGCCACCCCTGCTGGGGATCTTCTTGGCCACCCGCCTCTCACCCGCCGTAGCTGGGCCCTGGGCGCTGGGAGGGACACCACCGCCCCAAGGATTTACCCCATTATCCACTGGGAACCCCCGCCCTGGATATCTTGCTTGCAACTGCTGGTCCAGGAGGAGGACAAAAAAGGAACACAGGTGCGGGCCATGAGGCTAAATTTATGGTAATGGGGTCCTATGGGAGTGAGGAGGGCGGGGTAAACCCACACGTAGGCTGCCATGGAGTCTGTCAGGAAATAAAGTTTTAGTGAATATAAGAAAGAAGAGTCAAAAAGTAAAGTTACACCCAAGCACTTAACCAGCTGCCGACCGCCCGCAAAATCATCGCGTTACCAGAAACCAGAAGTGAGGTATCGGATAGCTGTACAGGAACCAGGAAACTCACGAGCCACCGACGTGTCCCCAGGCTTCTGCAACAGTGCACATCCGCCATACAGAGACTGTCCACATCCGGAATCGGCCAGGAACCCCAGTGTGTCTATGCATAGCCAGCAGTGGCTGAAAACTGCAATGTGCTACTCTTGTGAGTAATTTTAACCCTTTTTTAATAAACTGAACATTTTATGATTACACTTAGAGGCGCACTTTTTGTTCTTTTCTTCCTGTATATGGGAGTCTTGATCACTCCATACAGTTAGAACACAGTGAGGGACCCTGGTGGTTAACCCCTTCCCTGCCGGTGACATTTATACAGTAATAAATGCATTTTAATAGCGTTGATCGCTGTATAAATGCCAATGGTCCCAAAAAAAGTGTCAAAAGGGTCCGACATGTCCGGGAAATTTATTGTACAGAAGTTCGTCTTGATTTACTGGTGTGCGCATTTTTAAGATCTCACATAGTTAAATAGTCAGTTTGAAAAAAGACACAAGTCCATCTAGTTCAACCAATAAAAATAAAAAAATCATACAATCCGATTATACACAATCCTATACTCACAATTGATCCAGAGGAAGGCAAAAAAACCCAGCAAAGCATGATCCAATTTTCTACAGCAGGGGAAAACATTCCTTCCTGATCCCCCGAGAGGCAATCAGATGTTCCCTGGATCAACTTTACCTATAAATGTTATTACCCAGTTATTTTCTGTAGATTTAAGAAAGAATCCAGACCTTTCTTAAAGCAAAGTATTGAGCTGGGCAGAACCACCTCTGGAAGGAATTCCACATTTTCACAGCTCTTACAGTGAAAGGTTCTTACATGTTGGGGATCTATTTACTTGGTGCAACCTCAGCTTTTATATTTTACCAATAATTGGGTAATATAATGGTCTAAAAAGAATAATTTGTGCTTGGTAAATGGTTCAACAAACACTGAATGACATATAAAATTGGAACTACCCCTATTTTATTCTCTATGGAAGGAGTCTTCAAACTTTGGGATTCCAGTTGTTCAGGAACTACAATTCCCATCATGCCTAGTCATGTCTGTGAATGTCAGAGATTTACAAAGCCTCATGGGACGTGTAGTTCCGCAACAGCTGGAGGGCCGTAGTTTGAAGATCCCTGCTCTAGGGTGTCTGCTTTCAGAAAATATATAATATAATATTTGAGGGTTTTAACTAAACTTTAGGCTTAAAATTATTTTTTAAACGTGTGTGCAAAAAAAAAAAAAAAAAAGCAAAGACAGCTCTGGCAGCTATAGAGTTAAAGAGGCACTAAACAACATTCTTATTCTCCACAACTAATCCATACATAGTCCTGTGATCTATTTTTCATAAAATAGTTTCTCACTGTGTTTTTCTGCCTGTAACATCCTCTCTGACCTCCCAAATCTTTCCTTTTCCCTCTCACTTCTCTTTGTTTGGAACGAGCAGTGCACTTTGGTTGCGGTCATGTGTGGTGCTCTATGCATGCTACACATCCCATAATCCATAGTTCATCTGGAGAGAGGGTGGCTACCTTCATATATACAGTGGGAGCATGGAGAATGAATGTAGCTGCCTTCTTAAGGGAAGCCAGATCATGGCAGCAAACATTTGTGGATCTGAAGGAGAATGAGAGAAATAAAAGGGACTTTATTTAGCTAAGAATATATCATTGAATAGATCTATTTTTAAACCAGAGTTTAAAGTGTTACTAAACCCAGTAATATGAAAATAGTCCATCATTTATTTTTTTTCATTTAAGTGTAAATACCTCAGATCTCATATTTAAGAGGCCCTGGCATGCTTTTTTCTATTACAAGGAATTGTTACATTCCTTAAAATAGGAATAAAAATGATTTTTTTTTTTTTAAAAGGATGGTGTAAACATAAAAAATAAAAAAGTAAAATAAATAAGAAAAAAAAATTTAAAGCGCCCCATCCCACCTGAGTTTGTGAATGCAAACGTAAGTCATGCCCGCATATGAAAACGGTGTTCAAACCACACATGTGAGATATCGCCATGAACGTTAGAGTGAGAGCAATAATTCTAGCCCCAAAACTACTCTGTAACTCAAAACTGGTAACCTGTAGAAATTATTAAACATCGTCAATAGAGATTTTTAAGTACCAAAGTTTGTCGCCATTGCATGAGCGGTTACAATTTTGAAGCATGACATGTTGGGTATCAATTTACTTGGCGTAACATTATCTTTCACAATATGGAAAAAATTGGGCCAACTTTACTGTTGTCTTATTTTTTAACTCAAAAAAGTGATTTTTTTTTTTTTTTTAAAAAGGCGCTTGTAAGATCGCTGCACAAATACGGTGTGACATAAAGTATTGCAATGGCTGCCATTTTATTCTCTAGGGTGTTGTAAAAAAAAAAAAACTATATATATATATAAATAATGTTTGGGGGTTTTAAGTAATTTTCTAGCAAAAAAAAATGATTTTAACTTGTAAACACCGAATCTCAAAAAGAGGCTCTGTCATGCGGACGTGAGAATAAATTTGCGCACATTTGCGCGAATGCATATGCGCGAGAATATGTGCAAATACATACAGAAAAAAAAGTCTGAAAAAGTAGATGCTCAAACAGGAGTATCTTGTACACGTTACTCCTGTTTGAGCATCTACTTTTTCTGACTTTTTTTTTCCGTATGTATTTGCGCATATTCTCGCGCATATGCATTCGCGCAAATGTGCGCAAATTTATTCTCACGTCCGAAATATGTTATGAACATTCATGCTTTTTCAACATATACTGTATAGTTTTTTTAAACTGAAGAATACATTGCGCTTGTTTACGCACCTGTGTGCATAGGAACCTTACAATTAATGGGCTGTTTTTTAGTTCAGTAAAAAAATAAGCTGTACTGAGCATTTTCAAGCTGCAGTGTGCAAAAGGCCTCATAAGACATCAACAATAAGCAAGGATATCTAAAGCATGCATGAAGTCACCAGCTGAGCACAGCTAACACAGCAACATGTGGAGGAGACCTGTGAATACTCAGCAACATACGACTGAGCACTGCCCTGTCACAGCCATTCAGTCACAGAACCCAACATGCAGCTGACTCAGCGGATTTCTCCAGGAAACCTGACACTAGGCTAATCTGCCATCAGCTTCACTGTGCTGGCTGCAAACTCTCAGCCAGAGTCCCACTGAGCATGTGCACAAAGCTGCCTGGTCACTATGGCAACACAAAGCTAAACTCTAGCAGCATGGAGTCTCTGGAGAGGAGAGATACAGAGCAGGTAGGACATGGATACAGAGGATGGATGTTCCAGTTATAAGATATATATATATACATACAACATGGCTGATGATATCCATGCATTGTTCTGTTTGTGATGCTGAGGAACCATTGTCATGCGCATGGACAGGACATCCTGAGCAGGGTTGCCAACCGCCAGTAAATTTACTGACAGTTTGTAAAAATCAGTGATTTTTTTTTATAACTGTCAGTATATATCAGGGGCTAATAATTTGTCATACTGTTTTGAATTTTTAATTGTAAATCCTGCAAATTACTTTGTTATGAGTATTGTTGGTGTTTCCATATCATGTTTATACTGTTTAAATATTCACTGTGTTAGTTTTCAATAGGAGTTTTGTAATTTTTCAGGTTGCCCGTGAAAAATGTTTCTCCCTCAGTAAATTTTCTATGTTTTGTCAAAATGCTGCGGGAGGTTGGCCACAGTGATCCTGTGACTTGTAGTTCCACAGAGATCAGAACACCATAGGCTTGTTATTTGTGAACATGCACTTTAAGTGATAATACTTTGTGTAGATCTGCTCTGAATTATGAATTCAAGTGATATTGAACCCAAAGGAAAACACGTAAGATATTGCAGCTTACCAATCCTTAAATGTGATGACTGTATTTGTTTTATTTGTATTTTTCTAGGCTTTTTTCCCCTTTATTGTCACCTGGTGATCTGGCCAGTATCACCCTTCCTGCCTTGGGATGTCTCCACTCTGTATGGAAGAGCAACAGAGACTGTCAGTCTAGTCTGACCATACACTATGCAATCTGATTTTAGAATCTCCTTTAGATCTACCATCAAGTATGTAAAGTAAAGCAGGGTATACATTATGAGGTTTTTTTTTTTTTTTAGCCCAGCCAGCAGGTTGAACCGAAAAAGCTCAGGGATCCCCACATCAACGCAAACAATGTGGATGCAGGGATCTCCCCCACTGTGGCTTTGTATTCTGACAGCAGGGACTCCCCCTCCCCACTACCGTCACAATACATAAATCAGAGTTTGCAGCCATTGGCTGCGAGTGCTGATTGAATTCTGGATTTCCAGCATATAACAGAAACCTGCCATCAGATCGGCTTCTATTGAACAGATAGTGGTACAGATGGAGCGAAATTTGGACAGTTCCCGCTGAACAAGCTGAATTTCAGAATATAATTAGATCCTGTCTAAAAAAAAAATTGCCCCTAGTATCTATATGTATGAATGTGAGTTAGGGACCTTAGATTGTAAGCTCCTTGAGGGTAGGGACTGGGACAGCGCTATATAAGTACCTGAAATAAGTAAATAAATAAATAAATGTGTATAGCCTGCTTAAATAAATGTGTGATTGGATAGAAATTGATTGGATTGTACATATTTGTCCTCATATTACAAAGTTTTGGTAAATTTAAATGAGATTGTACAAGGATTATACAATTGGATTGTTGTGTGTATGGTTACCCTTAAGTTGATTCTGATTTTATAATCTCCTTTAAATCTACAACTCTGTAATGTAAGGGCCTGTGCAACTGGATAACAATTCATTGGATTGTATAGATTTATCCTGATATTACATAACTTCGGTAAATTGAGCACTAGCAGTTTCAGATGGAATTGACTAAATAAAATAAGGCTATGACTTATTTTTTACAGCACCATATTTTTTTTTCTTTTTGGGATAAATAAGTAAAAGCTGATCATTGTAAGCACCCCTGTCAGTGGTAAATGGTTTGTCTCGACCCCCAAACTGTCACTTTGTCTTGGTCTGTTAAAGCAAAAAAATAACAGACTTACTGGCTAGATCACCAGGTGAAAATAAAAGGCAAAAAGCCTACAAAATAAATAAACAAATGCAGCCACCAAATCGAATGATTGGTATGCTGCGATATATTACATTTTTGTTTTAGAGTTTAATATCGCTTTACAAATCACTTTACTAAGCAGACAAGACAGCCATGGAGGTGGGATGCTTAGAAATGTCCAAAAGAGCCAAATCCATTGTATTTCTGTTTCCAACATGCAACCTCATAATTTGATCGATTTGATCAATCAAAAATGTTGGACCTAATCAGCTTGGTGCTGATGGCTCCATCTTAGCCAGTCAACTCCCTTTCATCAAATACAATCTAAACTGATTCTAAATTGATCAGAAGGGAAGGTATGGCTATTCAATCCATTTCTGATTTGATTTTTTTGATTGAATTACATAATACAATTAAAGCGTCTATGGCCACCTTAAGCAAGGGTTGTAAACGTTTTCATTTTTTTTTTTTTACCATCTACTGCGCATATGTCAAACACAAGGCCCGGGGGCCAAATCTGGGATGTCAGACCTTGTCATGCAGCCCTCCAACCCAATTTTGCAGCCGGATTGTGGTGGAATTCAATTCCGCCACCTCCAGCTCTCATGTCGCGCTCTTGCTCCATGCTGTCACTAGTAAACACAGAAGCCTTTGGTGTTTACATGGGACAGCTTTGCTTTCAGCTGCTTCTGGATGTAACAGATCCCTCATGGCGGGGCCAGCTCTCCAGAATTGAGAGCGAGAACGATTTCCCTGCAAGGCAGCACTGCTTACACAGGGAAGTATAACAGAGCCAAATACATGGGTAGTAGAGAGAGTTGCCCACATAGACAGATTTAGAAGAGAGTAGAGATGCAAGCAAGCTTATGGGCTGGGTAGATGTTGCACACTGTGCATAGCGCAATACCTAAACCCTGCACTCTGTACACAGAGCATCCCTGAACTCGTCACTCTGTACATAGTGCATCCCTAAACCCTGCACTCTGTACACAGGGCACCCCTGAATTCTGCACACTGTACATAGCGCATCCCTAAACCCTGCACTCTGTATTCAAGGCACCCCTGAACTTTGCACACTGTACAAAGCGCATCCCTAAACCCTGCACTCTGTACACAGAGCATCCCTGAACTCGTCACTCTGTACATAGTGCATCCCTAAACCCTGCACTCTGTACACAGGGCACCCCTGAAATCTGCACACTGTACATAGCGCATCCCTAAACCCTGCACTCTGTATTCAAGGCACCCTTGAACTCTGCACACTGTACAAAGCGCATCCCTAAACCCTGCACTCTGTATACAGGGCACCCATGACTTCTGCACTCTGTACATAGCGCACCCCTAAACCCTGCACTCTGTACACAGGGCACCCCTGAACTCTGCATTCTGTACGTAACACACTCTTGGACTCTGCACTCTGTGCATAGTTCACCCCTAAACCCTGTACATAGCACACTAATGAGCAATAAAATAGTAGATACATAGTATTACAGATACGTCTGGCCTTTTGAGGGCAACCATACTGTTGATGCAGCCTGTGATGAAATTGAGTTTGACACCCCAGATCTACGGTATGTTTCAATAGGGAGATTTCCCTCACTTCCCCTCCCATAACCAAAACAGGAAGTTAAGGGAAACCCTTCCACAGTACGGAAACAATCAGAACTGGTGTCCCTAACAGGAGAGCTCCTTTCTATTCCTGTGGACCTTTATCCCTACTTGCATAGGGCCTCAAACGCCAGTTTTTGATAACGTGGGGAAGGCTTAGAACCTATTATTTTTTATTGATCTGTGTTCTAGTCATCCTGGTGACAATTCTTACTGAGACAGAAAGTCATCAGAAAACAAACATTTTACAGTTGCCACAAGGGGTAAGGAGAACTTTTGCTATGTGGATACTTGTTCTGATAACCACTAAGGAGAGATTTCCTGTTATTTCCTGACAGAGATTTTCACCAATTTCAAAAAAAAGAAAGAAATTTGGCTAGAGATACAGCCCATGTGTATTTACATATACCATATAATTGTTTAATATAGCTATATTTTCTTTGTTTTTTTTTTGAACAGGAACATAATCTACCTAATGAAATGGAGGATGTAAATCTGGATTTCCTTTCTCAGTCACAAATAAATACGCTTTTAGAACATGAAGACATAGATGACATACAGAGGTACGCCTTTTTCATTATCAGCTTAAAGTGCAAACTTTAAGTTACAACTTGATAAAAAAACAACGTACTTTAGCAAGGAACATACATTCCACATTAATAATTATGCTACCAAAATGAGTGTGTGATGTAAATTGCCTTCAGCATTGTTCCTGTTTTTTCTTGCTGGAGGCTGCCATTTTCCTGAAGCCCAAAGCCCCAGCTGTAAATTATAAGGCAGAACTAAACCCATCGATTTGCAGTTTAAAAAAAAAAAAGTTTGATTTGGGCGAAACAGTGTATTATTGGATTTTAAACAGTATGGGACTTTTTTAATGTTTTACATACCTGCAAAAGGAGCCAGCCTGAAGTGATCTAGCAGTTGCACTTTAAAGTGGTTCTAAAGACAGAAGGTTGTTTTTTTAACCTTCTAACCCTGTTATATTGACTTGTACTGTTGGTGTACTGTCTCCCTGTATATTGTAAAGCGCTGCACAAACTGTTTGCCCTATATAAATCCTGTATAATAATAATTAATAATAAGATAAAAAACCTTCAGTGTGCAGCGCGCCCCCCCCCTAATATTTACCTGAGCCCCATCTCGATCCAGCGGTGTTGCCCGGGACTCTCCCTCCTGATTGTCTGAGACACAGCAGAGGCCGCCATTGGCTCCCACTGCTGTCAATCAAAATCAGTGAGCCAATGAGGAAAGGAGAGCAGAGTGAGGGGGCGGGGCCAAGCCGCAGCTCTGTGTTTGAGTGGACACACAAAGTAGGGGCTTCGGTGCCCCTATAGCAAGCTGCTTGCTGTGGGAGCACTCGGCAGGAAGGAGGGGCCAGGAGCTCCAGTGGGGGACCCAAGAAAAGGAGGATCTGGGCTGCTCTGTGCAAAACCACTGCACAGAGCAGGTAAGCATGACGTATTTGTTATTTTTAAGCAAACAAAAAAAAAAACAAGACTTTAATATCACTTTAAAGCTGACCATAGACCAACTGAAATTCAGCCAGTCCAAAATGGTTATTATGCAGCTGTCCCTGTTAGACAGAAGTCCAATGTTTGGGGCTTGTTCACACCAAAATGCGGTGCAGGAAAGCCATGTTCTGTGCGCGTTTACCACACAGCATTTAAAATGCACTAGGTTTTCAATCTGCTGCCATTGTAAATGTATTCCAAGTGACACCCAAAAGGCAGATTGTAAGCGCAGTGTGCTTGCCTGCCTTGGAACACATGGTACCGTAGTATCATGCCATCTGGTGCAGTGTGTTTTTGAAAAGTAGTGCATGCACTACATTTAGTGTAATTTTGCACCATACTGAATCTCACAGGAATCACAGAATATAGATGAAAAACCTCCAATGCCTTTACACATTCTGAAGTGGATCCTGCTGCTGGTTAGGTATGCTGTCTAAAAACACTGCCAAAAAATAAGCCATTCCTGCGCTTGAGGAGAGGGAGCTTCCCACAATGGTGAACAGGGGGTGCTTGAAATGCCTATTATCTGAATTTGTTTGTGAATATGTTTTTATGATTTTACAAGAAATTCTTTGTACTGAGGATGATGTGCTAGGCCAGTGCGCCCTTGTGTGGTTTTGTTCTTTTCAGTGTGTCTAAAAACACTGTTAGAGTATGAACAGTATAGTATATTTTTTGTTTTGGATAGAGTATAGAAGGGTTATACCCCTGTCAGTTTTTTTTATGCTGTCTATGTCCTGTTGGAGAGATTTTCCTTAACTTCCTAATCCAGGGACGCTACAGGACAGAGGAAATTCCCCTCTTAGGCTGGGTTCTTACCGCAGCACGGAGTGGCTCACATCAGGGGTCCGGTGTGTGCACGTTTACCTTTTCAGGTCCGATTTAAGCACAAATTTTTGGCTGAATTTGGACCTTAAATGGACCAAAAGATACACAGGACTCCTGTGCAATTCACACTGGAGCTGCTCCGGAGATGTGTGAACCGGCTCCATAGAGAGCCAGTCACAATCCCCTGAAATGCGAATTGGATGTGGGGAAAATAGTGTGAACCCAGCCTAAAGGCCTGTACACATTGTACAATTATCTGCCATCAACGGTCGTACAACAACCTGTTGTCCGATAATCCAACTGTTAGTACGCACGATTCAACAGCCAATTTCCAACTATCATCAAACATAAGTTGTCTGAGAAGACTAGAAAATGTTTGATGGCCAACAAGGCGTTGGCCAATTTTCGGCTTGTGTGTACAGAAGTTGGACCAAAAAAAGTTGTAAGTACAAACACGCATGCTCAGATACCAGGAAGTGTTCAGTCGTGTAAACCAACCTCCATAATTCACAATTTACATTCACCTGAGCTTCCTCTTTATATGCTCCTAACACGTCACTACGTTCGGCTTTGTTGGGCAATTACTCAACTACCGTCAGTACGCTAAACAAAACCTCGGACAGCCAATTTGGACAAAAGTTGGACGTGCGGTCGTACGATAATCGGCGCGTGTGTACGAGGCTTTAGACACAGGAACACGTGTCCCAGTTGGAAGAATTACTCATACCTCCTGTTCTGGTGACACTTGCAAAATTTTGGATTTCCCATCACATTTTTTGTTTCAATGACATTGATCACCAAGACAAATATAGTGGCTAAAACTACCCAACAGGGACACAGAGAAATAAAAACTTGACAGGGGCTCTAACATCTCACAACACTAGCCCAAACTGCAAAAAAAAGTTTACATTTACATATTTTAATTCACAAAGCTTCGCATACATTTATCAGGTACTCATAAGTAGACTAGGGTACATTATGGATCAAGAAATCCACTTCTACAGTAGATGTATTATCAAAATCCACACTTAACATGAATAGTGTTGAGCGAACCCGGACTGTAATGTTCGGGTCCGTACCGAACTTTCGGGTGTCCGTGGCACGGACCCGGACCCGGACATTTCAAAAATCGTTCGGGTTCGGTCCGGGGTTCTGCTATTTTACTCCACGTGTTGAGAAGCTGCAGGGCAGCCAATCAACAAGTGTTTCACTGGTTTGCCCTTAGAAGCCATCACAGCCATGCCTACTAATGGCATGGCTGTGATTGGCCAGTGCATCATGTGACCCAGCCTCTTTATAAGCTGGAGTCACAGTGCTGCAGTCACATGCTCCTTGGGTTAGTGTAGGGAAAGGTAGCTGACTGCGTGAGGGTGAGATTTGAGACATTTTAAGACCTGATCCTGCATCCTGAGATAGATTACTTTACTACTGCTGTCTGTGCTGTTGCTCTGAGGACAGATAGCAGAAAT
>BLSH010560358.1:291160-305721 GCA_018402905.1 Glandirana rugosa | reverse complement strand
GGGGGGGGGGGGCCCCCCTCTGTTTTCACCTGGTGATCTAGCCCAGTGTTTCTCAACTCCAGTCCTCAAGGCGCCACAACAGGTCATGTTTTCAGGCTCTCTATTATTTTGCACAGGTGATTTGATCAGTTTCACTGCCTTCGTAATTACCACAGCTGTTTCATCAGAGGGAATCCTGAAAACATGACCTGTTGGGGCGCCTTGAGGACTGGAGTTGAGAAACATCTAGCCAGTAACATACCTCTTGTATCAGAGTGCCCCCACAGGAATGGGAACAGAGGACACAGCAGGCAGCAACATTGTCATTCTGGGGGGGGGGGGGTAGTGTTAGATGTACTATCAGATCTATACATTAACAGATTGAAGCTGAACTCCAGCTCACACTTTATAATCATTTACAGTACATAAAAGCTGATCATTGTGGTGCCCCTGCCAGTGTTAAATGGTTTGTCCCAATCCTGTAAACTGATACATCTGGAAGAGAGCTTGTTCTTATGAAAAACAACAGACTTACTGGCCAGATCATCAGATGAAAATAAAAAAAAGGAAAGCCTAAAAAAGAAAACTAATGCAGATATCAAATCTAAGAATTGGTAAGCTACAATATAATAAATGTTTGCTTTTGGGTTTAATACAGCTTTACAAAATTTAATCTTGTATGATACTTAACCTGTTATCTACCTGTTTATACTTGAATTATATCTATTCAAATGATTACATAGAAAATCAGGTTTTAAAATAAAGAGGAAGTTATTTTGTTTTCTTTTTTTTTATTGGGGGGGGGGGGGGGGGGGTTCTCAAAAAACAGCCATCAGATCAGCTTCACTTGGACCAGGCCTTTTCTGACACTTTTTTTGTTTACAAGTGAAAATCTGTACTTTTTGCTAGAAAGCTACTTCAAACTCCCAAACATCATATATTTATATATTTTTATATATATATATATATATATATATATATATTAGCAGAGGCCTTAGAGAATAAAATAATGGCATTCCAATTTTTTATGTCACGTCATATTTATTGTTAAAATATAAAAGGTGGTGTTGCGCAGAGTAAATAGATAGTCGTGCTTTACAACTGCGCACGCTCATGGAATGGCAACAAACTACGATACTTATAAATCTAGGCGACTCTTTAAAAATGTGTACAGGTTACCTGGAGTTATAAAGGAGGTCTAGAGCATGTGTTATGTGAACACCGTTTACATAGACGTGCACGACCTACATATGCGTTTGCCTCTGCCTGCGAGCATGAGGGGACGGGGGCACTTAAAAAAAATAATAAGGATTTTATTTTCCCAAAATTATTTTTACACAGCCTTTTTATTTTTTTTATTTTAATAACTTTTATTGCCATCACAAGAAATGTAAACATCCCTTGTGATAGCAATAAAACATGACAGGCCCTCTTTATGGAGACATCTGGGGTCTATAAGACCCCAGATCTCTCCTCTACCCTTGAAAGCATGAGTTAAAAAAAAAAATAATCTCATGCTTTCAAAAAAAACAAAAATGGCAGTATTTACATTTGGCCTAAGCGGAAGTGAATAAATGCTTGTCGCATCCAGTCTCCAAACTTTCTACACAAAGGGCCAGTTGATTGTCCTTCAGACTATTGGAGGGCCGTACTGTGACCAGTTGGGAGTAGAAAATGCATAGTGTTAAAGAGGAAGTAAACCCAGATTGGGTTTACTTCCTCTACATTCCCCTGCAAAGTAGATGCATAATGGGCTACTATGCATGCAAACAAAGCCTGCGATGTCCCCTGTGCTGGCAGCGTCCATCTTCTGCCCCTCTTCCTTCTGGGGCCACGACCTCCGGCTCTGTGACTGGCCAGAATCGCGTGACGTCACTCCCGCGCATGCGGCATGGAGTCCGTTTCTTCACTGCGCATGTGCCGAAATGACGTCAGCAATGCTAGTACATTGCATATCTCCTGAACCGTGCAGGTTTGAGAGATATGCAAGGCACCTACAGGTAAGCCTTTTTATAGCCTTGCCCGTAGGTTAACGTGGTTGTCACGAGTTGACAACCACTTTAATATGTGTGTGGTCAATAGGAGGATAAATAATGCCCCATCATTGGTATTAGTGAGAGGAATGGTGCCACTTCATTGATGTCAGTGGGAGGAAAAGTGTTCCAACATTTATATCAGTGGAAAAAAGTATGCCTCATTGCTGGTGTCGGTAGAAGGAAAAGGACCCCATCATTCGATCAGTTTTAAAGGGATAGATAGGGAATCATCAGCTGAAAATTTTAATACCGTGTTATGGCTGACAGCTGCATCTATGGCCCCGGATAACCACTTAAACACAATCAAGTTTATAAACGTGATTATTAATTTTGTAATGTTTTAACATAACTGTACTTTTTAATTAATATTAAAAATTGTGCATCTAACTGTCAGGAACAGCTGTGAATGGTGAGGTTTGTAGCTCTGAGCTTTTTTCGGCACATTGAAAGTTATCAATGATCAAATGTTAAGCGTTAAGCTGACTCTTATCTATGCGCATTTGTTTAAAAAAAGTTCAATCCTGAATTTAAAGTGCAGCCCATATGATGGTTGTAAGGAATGTTACGTGCCTGATATATTTTTTCTAAAAGTTGATGGAAGATCTGTCTTTCAGTGACTAGCTTTATATTATCCACAGTCACTGGAGAAGGTCTACTTTTAGTGTAGCATCAAGAGCTGAATAGTGTCTGCTGATAACAGTGAGCTGTATTGGTCTACACATCAGGGAAGCTATTCTGTTCTTTCTTTCTTTTCAGAGACCCTAGCTTCATGTCTGGGGTACAATACGGCACAATGTAGCTGATATTGTGTGATGTATAATTTTGGAAAGTATTGTAGCTCCCATGGAAAATACAACATCTGTAGAAATATATACATCACTACATAAAATACATATAGGTGTCTAAGTTGAACTATATGCAAACAGTTGATATACATAAAAGGGAACTGTTTCACATGCAAAAGGATTTGTATTTCTGGCCACCCAGTTCTGAGGATTTCACAGCTCTGTGCAGTACTGTCTGGCAGGCCAGGAGACAATAGTTTGTCTCTGCTGCAATTGAGCAACACTAACAGGTCTGGTCTCTTCCCCAGTCTTTGATTGGACAGTGAAAGGAGAGGCATCATACTCATGAGTTCATATCTGCTCTCTCCTCCTATAAACATGCTACTTTTTAGCACACATGCGCCAAATTATTGGCTTATTGTGCTGCTTCTACCACTCCCATTCTGTAAATAAAAATGTAAACCCAGCCCCTGCTTTCTGCCTCTGCCACCCAGGGCCGCTGTTAGAAATCATGGGGCCCCGTACAGCCTACCTGATGGGGCCCCCTTTGACCCCACCCCTGACCCTGCCTCAAAACTAAATGCAGGTTTGTTGCCATTTAAACATGTGTGCGTTCATAATTGATAGCATGAAGAAGTGGGGGCAGTTTAAATTTATTTTACATTTTATTAAAAATAAAAAAAAATTACACTATCTTTAATTTTTTTTTGCTTTCACAAAGGATGAACAACATCCTTTGTGATAGCATGGGCCATGACAGGTCCTCTTTATGGAGAGATCTGATGTCTGTTAGAGCCCATATCTGTCCTCTGGCCTCCAAAGCATCTGATCAAACCAAGATCAGTTTGATCAGATGCTTATTCAAGCCAGTAATGGCTTGTTTAAATGAGACTGGAATTGCCAAGTTACTCATTGCTTCCGGTTTCTGTTGTCCCTCTCACTGTGTCCCAGGAACCAGAAGTAAAGGTGGTGGTGGGACCCCCTTCCACTGACTGTAAAAGTAATCCAATAGCTTCTTAGTCACTGGATTACTTTTACTTTGTGCAGAATTGCTGGGGCTAAAAAAAAGGATACCTCGAGCATTGCTGCAGTGATGATCGAGATATCAACCTTCAAATCCAGTGACGTACTGGTATGTTGCTGGACAGGGAGCAGTTAAAGGGGATTGGTTTGGGGGGTGGTAAAAATGCAGCTCCACTACACATGTTTGCTGCTCCCCCAGCTAAAGTTTAAAGTAGCATCTCTTATGATCATCAGCATTACAATAACACAGGCAGCACAGTAAACAGGTGCTCTATCATGGCTCTATCATGGCTCCGTGTCACCAGGCTTTTGTTTGCTGACTTTGTAACAGACTGTAACACAGCACAGTCATAACAGTCAGCACCCAACAGCCATGTTACACGGAGCCATGATAAAGCACCTGTTTACTGTGCTGCCTGTGTTATCGTAATGCTAATTACAATGATGATAAGCTGCTATAATAGGACACAGTGAGGATTCCATAGTCAGTTCTCCACTCACTGTGTCCAGTTTAGGCACGCGCTCCTCCTGCTGTTCCCTGTCAGCCGCTCACTTCTCACTCAGCAGCTGAAGAATAGAGTCGGGAGCCAGACAGAGATTCACAGTATCACTCCGCCGGCCGGGACTACATTAATTGAGCCGAAAATGAAGAAATAGTCCCTCATCTGCGCTCAGCTCCTGGGCCCTATGTGGATCGGATGGGGCCCAGGAAAATTATATAACCCCCTCCATAATCAAGTAAGAATGGGGGAGAAGCTAGGGAGAAGTTTAGCAAGTTTTTTTTTTTTTTTTTTTTTTAAAGGCAGTAAACTATAATGATGGCCGGGCCCCTCTGTGCAGCTGATGAGGGCGGGCCTGGTACAACAGGGCTGGCTGTACTGCCCTATCAGCGGCCCTGCTGCCACCAACTGCTTCGCCATCGATCTCTTCCCTATAAGTTTTGCAAACAGTCTATTAATTATTTAACAAAAAAATATTAACAAAAACAAACATTAACAAACAAATAAGTTAGACATTAAAAATAGGGGGTACAGTGTCTATAATGCAATTACAGTGCCTGTAAAAGTATTGATACCCCTTGGAATTTTCCACATTTTGTCATGTTACAAATAAAAACGTAAATGTATTTTATTGGGATTTTATGTGATAGACCAACACATAACTGTGATATGTAAGTAAAAGGATAAATAGATTTCAAAAATGTTACAAATAAATATGTGAAAATGTGTGGCGTGCATTAGTGTTCAGCCCCCCTGAATCAATACTTTGTAGAACCGCCTTTCACTGCAATTACAGCTGCAAGTCTTTTATGGGATGTCTCTACCAGCTTTGCACATCTAGAGAGTGACATTTTGGCCCTTTCTTCTTTGCAAAATAGCTCAAGCTCTGTCAGATTGGATGGAGAGCGTCTGTGAACAGCAATTTTCAAGTCTTGCCACAGATTCTCAATTGGATTTAGGTCTGGACTTTGGCTGGGCCATTCTAACACATGAATATGCTTTTATCTAAACCATTTTATTGTAGCTCTGGCTGTATGTTTAGTGTCGTCGCCCTACTGGAAGGTGAACCTCCGCTCCAGTCTCAAGTCTTTTGCAAACTCTAACAGGCTTTCTTCTACGATTGCCTTGTATTTGGCTCCATTCATCTTCCCATCGGCTCTGACCAGATTCCCTGTCCCTGCTGAAGAAAAGCATCCCCACAACATGATGCTGCCACCACCATGTTTCATAGTGGGGATGGTGTGTTCAGGGTGATGTGCAGTGTTAGTTTTCATAGTGTTAGTTCACATAGCGTTTTTCTTTTAGGCCAAAAAGTTCAATTTTGGTCTCAACTGACCACAGCACCTTCTTCCCCATTAAGCAGAATAATATATAAAAATCTGCGCTAAATAAATAAAACAGCTGCTGACATAATCTTGATGGATCATTCAAGTAATAACATATATATTCACAAATGCAGCGCTTAAAAAATGTCCAACAATATTGATGAAAGAAAAAGATGTTGCAAGAAGACTGAAGGAGATCCCAGCACCAACTTCAGTGTGGAAAGATAGGCACACCACACCACAGTGAGCAATCAAAATTCTTACCAGATGGCCCCTAGGGCAACACTTGTAAAGATTTTACTCTCGGTAGTGTTAGCATCCAATCATCCGGTTTAAGAATGAAGGAATCTCCCTCATGTACGATGACATCAGATGGTTGTCATAACATTGATCAGAAATGTATCCCAAAAAACGAACCTCCACTCATCCAGCCACAAAGGAACATCCAATAAAAACAGTACGTCACGGCCAGGGACAAAGGATAATTCAACAATAGTGAAGCCCGTTTTGGTAAAAAACAAGTTTTATTAAAAATAATACTCACATTTAAGCAAGAATCAACAAGCCAGATACATAAATTCATAAACCGCGGTGTAGGAAGCGTGCTGGGCGTGACGAAACGGTCAACTGACGCGTTTCATTCAATAGAATATCATCATCATCATAAACGCCCGCCCTCAGCACGCTCATTAAAATACTTTCTTAACAGGAAATTATATTTGGAACGCACAGCGTCACAGCCGATGCGCTCCAAAGACAGGAAATGGAAAAGTGAACATCAAAACATAGCCGGTTCATAGGTTAAACTGACTTGGAAACCAGGAAGCGGTGCAAAGGAACTCCATTATGGCTCTTAAGGTTGAAACCTGACATTGCCCTCTGGTGTCCAATAAATAAAACTATTTCACATACTTTCCAAATCATTGTAAAACATAATTATATAAAATGAAAACAATACTATATCTTTCTTATAATGAGATAAACTACTTATTATATTCTCTCCCGCATAGACATAGAAACTTTACATAATCATTACAAAATTGAAACCCACTGCATTTCAGCCAATGCGCTCCATAAACAGGGAACAAAATAATAAACAATAAAACGCTACTGGTCCTAAATTGAATTGACCTGGCACCTAGGAAGCGAAGCATAGATGGCTTTGATCTTACAAATAACCAAACATGGCATCTCCCCCTAGTGTCCAATAAATAAAATTATTTCACATCAATCTCTGATCTTTGCAATAATGGCATAAAGTGAATCTGTTAATTTGTTAATTTAACAAACCAGCCCTAGATGCGATATAAAAACTAGGTAAACAGCAAACCATAAAAATGATATCAAGACTAATTAACAAAATCTAGTTGACTAGGATCAATACAGTTGACATCCCAGCCAACATTCAACCCAAAAGGGGTGAAACATTTGAGGTCATAGATCCAGCGGGTCTCAAGACGCGAGATCTCTCTCCTTACAAAACTACCACGCCAATGAGGTGTGAATCTATCTATAGCAAGGAAGGCAGTACCAGCTGGATTCTTTTGATGATGCTCCAGATAATGCCTGGACACAGAGTGCTTAGGAAAACCTCTCTTGATATTGGCCACATGCTCACCGACCCTAACACTCATGGTCCTTGTGGTGCGACCAACATAGTATAATCCACATGGGCAGGTGAGCATGTAGACCACGTTCCGTGAGGAACAAGTGATGAAAGACTTAATGGCATACTCTCTACCGGCAACATTGGACTTAAAACTGGTAGTCTTTTCAACCCTAATCTTGTTAAGCACACAGATCTTACATCTTTCACATCTGTAATACCCCTTCATTTTCTGAAAAAAAAGGGACTCTGTGTGGTGCATCCAGAACATTAGGTGCAACCTGCAACCTTAAAGGAGGGACTCCCCTAAAAATCACCTATGGTTTATCTGGAAGAACGGCTCCTAAGATTTTGTCACTTTTTGGACAGAGGTTATTCTCTGGATAAGTTGGATGAAGTGATAGCTGAGGTTGAATCCTCGGATAGAGCCTCTATGCTGCGGGACAGAGAGAGGCCATTAACAACTGATCCAAATAAGTTTAAGTTTTCATTCCTGACAACATATTCCAAGCAACATGGTGCTATCAAAAAGATTATTAACCACTTCAGCCCCGGAAGGATTTCCAGCTTTAGGACCGGAGCCCTTTTTGCGATTCGGCGCTGCGTCGCTTTAACTGACAATTGCGCGGTCGTGCGGCGTTGTACCCAAACGAAATTTGCGTCCTTTTTTTCCCACAAATAGAGCTTTCTTTTGGTGGTATTTGATCAGCGATGCGTCATTTCTGATCGCCGCTATAAACAAAAGAAGAGCGACAATTTTGCAAAAAAAACCAAATTTCTTACTTTTTCCTAAAATACAAATCCAAAAAAAAAATATAAAAAAACATTTTTTTTCACCGTTTTTGGCCGATTTATATTCTTCCTCATATTTGCGATAAAAAAAATCGCAATCGGCGTTTATTGATTGGTTTGCGCAAAAGTGGTCGCGTTTACGGATGATGAGAATTCATTTTCGGGGTTTTTTATTTTTTTTTATTTTTTACTAAAAATGGCGGCGATCTGCGATTTTTTGTGGTACTGCGATATTTTAGCGGACATATCGGAACGTTTTGACACTTTTTTGGGACCATTGGCATTTATACAGCGATCAGTGCTATAAAAATGCACTGATTACTGTGTAAATGCCATTGGCAGTGAAGGGGTTAACCTGCAGGGGCGCGCTAAGGGTTAACTATGTTCCCTGGGCGTGTTCTAACTGTATAGGGGACTGCCTATCTGGGGAAGGGAAGCGATCACAGCCTTCACGTAAAGGAAGGCTGTGATCACAGCCCTTCCCCCTCACACAGAGCGGAGGTCCGTGTTTACATACACGGACCTCCGCTCATTCGCTCCGGGGGGGTCATCGCGGGTGGCCGGCGGCAATCGAAGCCGCCGCACCCGCTCCCTGGCCCCCCCTGGACACAGTTAGCGCGCGGGCGCGCCTCCGGCGGCGCGCGCGCGCTCACTATACACGTTCCCGCAGCCGCCGTCGTATGACGGCGATTTGCGGGAACGAGCCACTTTGTCGCCGTCAGATGCCGATCGGCGGTCGGCAAGTGGTTAAGAAACACTGGGCTGTCTTAAAATGTGACAAAATCTTAGGAGCCATTCTTCCAGATAAACCATCAGTGATTTTTAGGGGTGTCCCTCCTTTAAGGTTGCAGGTTGCACCTAATGTTCTGGATGCCCCACACAGAGTCCCTTTTTTTCAGAAAATGAAGGGGTATTACAGATGTGGGAGATGTAAGATGTGTGCGCTTAACAAGATTAGGGTTAAAAAGACTACCAGTTTTAAGTCCAATGTTACCGGTAGAGAGTATGCCATTAAGTCTTTCATCACTTGTTCCTCACGGAACGTGGTCTACATGCTCACCTGCCCATGTGTATTACACTATGTTGGTCGCACCACAAGGACCATGAGTGTTAGGGTCGGTGAGCATGTGGCCAATATCAAGAGAGGTTTTCCTAAGCACTCTGTGTCCAGGCATTATCTGGAGCATCATCAAAAGAATCCAGCGGGTACTGCCTTCCTTGCTATAGATAGATTCACACCTCATTGGCGTGGTAGTTTTGTAAGGAGAGAGATCTCGCGTCTTGAGACCCGCTGGATCTATGACCTCAAATGTTTCACCCCTTTTGGGTTGAATGTTGACTGGGATGTCAACTGTTTTATTAACGGTTGATCCTAGTCAACTAGCTTTTGTTAATTAGTCTTGATATCATTTTTATGGTTTGCTGTTTATCTAGTTTTTATATCGCATCTAGGGCTGGTTTGTTAAATTAACAAATTAACAGATTCACTTTATGCCATCATTGCAAAGATCAGAGATTGATGTGAAATAATTTTATTTATTGGACACTAGGGGGAGATGCCATGTTTGGTTATTTGTAAGATCAAAGCCATCTATGCTTTGCTTCCTAGGTGCCAGGTCAATTCAATTTAGGACCAGTAGCGTTTTATTGTTTATTATTTTGTTCCCTGTTTATGGAGCGCATTGGCTGAAATGCAGTGGGTTTCAATTTTGTAATGATTATGTAAAGTTTCTATGTCTATGCGGGAGAGAATATAATAAGTAGTTGATCTCATTATAAGAAAGATATAGTATTGTTTTCATTTTATATAATTATGTTTTACAATGATTTGGAAAGTATGTGAAATAGTTTTATTTATTGGACACCAGAGGGCGATGTCAGGTTTCAACCTTAGGAGCCATAATGGAATTCCTTTGCACCGCTTCCTGGTTTCCAAGTCAGTTTAACCTATGAACCGGCTATGTTTTGATGTTCACTTTTCCATTTCCTGTCTTTGGAGCGCATCGGCTGTGACGCTGTGCGTTCCAAATATAATTTCCTGTTAAGAAAGTATTTTAATGAGCGTGCTGAGGGCGGGCGTTTACGCCTCTAATGATATTCTATTGAATGAAACGCGTCAGTTGACCGTTTCGTCACGCCCAGCACGCTTCCTACACCACGGTTTATGAATTTATGTATCTGGCTTGTTGATTCTTGCTTAAATGTGAGTATTATTTTTAATAAAACTTGTTTTTACCAAAACGGGCTTCACTATTGTTGAATTATCCTTTGTCCCTGGCCGTGAGGTACTGTCTTCATTGGATGTTCCTTTGTGGCTGGATGAGTGGAGGTTAGTTTTTTGGGATACATTTCTGATCAGTGTTATGACAACCATCTGATGTCATTGTACATGAGGGAGATTCCTTGATTCTTACACCGGATGATTGGATGCTAACACTACCGAGAGTAAAATCTTTACAAGTGTTGCCCTAGGGGCCATCTGGTAAGAATTTTGATTGCTCACTGTGGTGTGGTGTGCCTATCTTTGCACACTGAAGTTGGTGCTGGGATCTCCTTCAGTCTTCTTGCAACATCTTTTTCTTTCATCAGTATTGTTGGACATTTTTTAAGTGCTGCATTTGTGAATAAATACCTTCTTCCACATGTTTGCTGTGTCCCCCACATGGCTTCTCACAAAACTGCAAGCTGGACTTCTAATGGCTTTCTTTCAACAATGGTTTTCTTCTTGCCACTCTTCCATAAAGGTCAGATTTGTGGAGTGCGCGACTAATAGTTATCCTGTGGACAGATTCTCCCACCTGAGCTATGGATCTCTGCATCTCATCCAGAGTTACCATGGGCCTCTTGGCTGCTTCTATCATTAATGCTCTTCTTGTCCGGCCTGTCCGTTTAGGTGGACGGCCATGTCTTGGTAGGTTTCCAGTTGTGCCATACTCTTTCCATTTTCGGATTATAGATTGAACAGTGGTCCATGAGATGTTAAAAGCTTGGGATATTTTTTTATAACCTAACCCTGCTTTAAATTTCTCCACAACTTTACCCCTGAACTGTCTAGTGTGCTCCTTGGCCTTCATTATGCTGTTTGTGCACTAAGGTTCTCTAACAAACCTCTGAGGGCTTCACAGAACAGCTGTATTTATACTGAGATTAAATTACACACAGGTGTACCCTATTTACTAATTAGGTGACTTCTGAAGGCAATTGGTTCCACTAGATTTTAGATATATAACTGCACGGCACACTTTTCAGATATTTATTTGTGAAAAAATTTTGTAAAACATTTATCATTTTCCTCCCACTTCACAATTATGTGCCACTTTGTGTTGATTTATCACACAAAATCCCAATAAAATACATTTACATTTTTGGTTGTAACGTGACAAAATGTGGAAAATTTCAAGGGATATGAATACTTTTTCAAGGCACTGTATTCCTTCAATGTCAGATATCAGTCATTATCCAGATAATTTCCTAACTCCGTTTCTTTATAACCCATCCCAAATGCATTCAATCCACAAAGCTCCAATATACTTAATTTACCATTAATTTAATCTTGCCATATCAACTCTCTCTTAATGTATAAATGTTTTTTTCCTAAATAGCAATTCAGAATCTAAGATGTAAAAACAAAATACTTTATAAGTAATGCTACGTCCACTGAGCACCAACTAAATAGGGCAAACTAACCACACTGAGCAGCAAGATGGTACACTGAGTAGCAAGAGGGCATACTGATCATAGAGAAAGCACATTTACAACCTAAGGTCCCTAACTCACATTCATACATACACATACTAGGGCCAATTTAGACAGGAGCCAATTAAACTACCAGCACGTCTTTGGAGTGTGGAAGGAAACCGGAGTACCTGGAGGAAACCCACGCAGGCACAGGGAGAACATGCAAACTCCAGGCAGTTAGTGTCATGGTTGGGATTCAAACCAGGGACCCTTTTGCTGCCAGGCGAAAGTGCTAACCACTACACCACTGTGCCGCCCTATTGGCCCTAGTATATGTATGAATGTGGGTTAGAGACCTTAGATTGTAAGCTCCTTGAGGGTAGGGACTGATGTGAATAAAAGTACCTGAAATAAATAGAAAAATAAATAAATATACATTAGCAGTCAGAACATATTTTTTTTTTTTCAAAATGTGTGGTGTTTTTTTCTTTATACAGAAACAAATTTTAGTGGTTCTTGAATACCACCAAAAAATATATATTTATCTCAAAAATTATAAAAAAAAACGAATCTGGGTGCAGTGTTGCATGACTGAATAATTGTCAGTCAAATTATCACAACACTGAGAACTGAAAAATGTAATGGTAATGAAGCGGTATTTACAGGCTAGTACTCAATTGGTTAAAAATAAAAACTGTTTTATTGTTCCCAAAAGGAAACCAATGATGGGAGAAAGATGAAGGCTTCCATTACTGACCACTTCTTCTTTTAACAGCTTTCTGACTGTGATGCTGACCTTTTCCGGGTCAGCATACTGATTCCAGTTCAGTGACTCAGAACCATAAAAGAACAGGGGTCAGTGGGATGGCTCAATAAATTCATTCACTATGGACAAGGTTTTGGCAACCAACACTATTAGGTTACCCATGTATTATCTTTTATCATCTTTAAAAAAGATGTATGGGATTTTTTTTGTAGTTTCATACGAGCGGTCAAACACCACCGATTCTCAGGGCTCCCTGAGCAGAGAGCTGGTGACTATCGGTCACCGTTCTCTGCTCGCCCCCCTCACTGGAGCGCTGGGCTGTGGAGGGGGCGGGAGTGGCCTGCTCAGCCTCTCAGTGGCTCGCTGAGAGGCTAACCTGAGTGCCAATCCAGGCATGTGGGCAGATCCAGACCATATTGTCACGAGCCTGGACCGACCCTGTAACGTCAGCTGACAGCGGACTTCAGCCCGCTGTCTGCTGAAAACGGGTCACAGGTGTGCAGAACAATCTGCACTCTTGTGATCCACAGGGGAAGTACAGCCAAAGGAACTTTGGCTGTACTTCTCCCTTAAGTTGTTAACTTTTTATGATTTTTACCTCCTTTTGATACGTAATAAATAATATTTTTTTACAATTTATGCATATTGTTTTTTGAGTCTCTATTGTCTGTTGTGCTGATAAAAGTCCCTTTCTAGTGGAACGATGGAACTCTCACAGCTCTTTACCATACAGTATCTCACAAAAGTGAGTACACCCCTCACATTTTTGTAAATATTTCATTCTATCTTTTCATGTGACAACACTGAAGAAATTACACTCTGTTGCAATGTAAAGTAGTGAGTGTTTTGTGAGACACTGTATATCGACAGAGGTCAGTATAACAGCCAGGCAACTAGCATTGAAGACAGTCACAGCAGCAGCTTCCACATCTCTATAAAGATAGGTTTACATTAACCAGTTCCCTACCGACGCATAGTAAAATGACGTCGGCAGGGACTGTTCCCCGATCCGGGAGGACATCATATGATGTCCCCCGCTTCTCGCCGCTACTGCAGGCCCCCAGGGGCCCGCACAGCGGCGATCGCGGATTGCTCGTCTGCCGGGGGTTGTGTCCCCCCCAGATCGGGGTAAAGAGCCAATAAAATTGGCTCTTTACCCCGTGACCGGCTGTGTCCAATCACAGCCGGTCACAAACGAGCCTCACGTGCACGCCGCTCATGCGCGCCCCCGGGGGCGCGCAGCGCGGCGATCGGAGCTGAGGCTTGTCCCTCGGACAAAGCCCAGCTCCGATCCGTGTAAAGAGCCAATAGATTTGGCTCTTTACAGCGTGACCGGCTGTGTCAATCACAGCTGGTCATGTGATGTAAACAAACCGCGGTAACGAGCTGTTACCGCAGTTCTCCCTGTCACACACCGATCGTGTGTGACAGGGAGATTGCGGTAACAGCTCGTTACTGCTTACTGTACACCAAGCACACTGATCACCCTCCCCCCAATAAAGAGGACCTGTCACCACCCCATCAGAGTACCTGTCACAGTCCATCAGAGTACCTGTCACCTGTCCATCAAAGTACCAGAGTACCTGTCACCTGTCCATCAAAGTACCCGAGTGCCTGTCACCTTTCCATCAGAGTACCCGAGTACCTGTCACCTTTCCATCAGAGTACCCGAGTACCTGTCACCTTTCCATCAGAGTACTCGAGTACCTGTCACCTGCCCATCAGAGTACCCGGGTACCTGTCACCTGCCTATCAGAGTACCTGTCACCTGTCCATCAAAGTACCCGAGTACTTGTCACCTGCCCATCAAAGTACCCGAGTACCTGTCACCAGTCCATCAGAGTACCCCAGTACCTGTCACCTGTCCATCAGAGTACCCGAGTACTTGTCACCTGTCCATCAGAGTACCCGAGTACTTGTCACCTGTCCATCAGAGTACCCGAGTACCTGTCACCTGTCCATCAGAGTACCCGAGTACCTGTCACCTGCCCATCAGAGTATCCGAGTACCTGTCCATCAGAGTACCTGAGTACCTGTCACCAACCCATCTGAGTACCCGAGTACCTGTCAC
>BLSH010560358.1:265798-282118 GCA_018402905.1 Glandirana rugosa | reverse complement strand
GCCACACTGGATATCAGTGATCACCCCATGGTGTTCCGAGACATGACCCAGGACAAGATAAATTGGATATACATTCACTATATTGATTTCCAAACAACCCGTTCCATACAGAGAAACGACTACTATGTTTCCACACATTATCCCAACTATAGGGACCTCCACAGACATTGTACCTTGTACTCAACCGTAACGACCTTCTAACCAGTTTCGTCACCTCTGACGTCAAGCCCACTGCCTGGTCACACTGTTTGCTCATTTTGCAATCATCTGAAATAAGCACCCCCAAGTCTTTTTCTTCTGTAGTGCTGGCTAACACTGTGCCCCCAATGCTGTACTCTAAGCGGATTATTTTTCCCTAGATGCATTATTTTACATTTAGAAATATTGAACTGCAGTCTCCACTGCTTTGACCAATCTTCCAGCAATGCCAACTCATGTTCCATGTTACAGACACCTCCAGGGATATCAACCCTATTACACACCTTTGTATCATCAGCAAAGAGACATACCTTGCCCAACAAACCTTTAGTTATATCACTTACATATAGGTTAAATAGAACAGGACCCAGTACAGAGCCTTGTGGTACCCCACTAGTGACTATAGGTCACACCGCCCCCAGCCAGGTAACCACAGCTTAGATAGTAAAAATGTATTTAAAACATTGCAATAGTTTAGTAAAGCTGAGTACTTTACCCTGTCATGCGGCAATCCCACCTGTCACCGGACTCCGTCACAGCATGTCCCTGGAGGAGGCTACAGCGAGCCAGGAGTATAACAAGATGACACCACTCCAGGACTCTCCAACCTGCAGTGGATCAATCAGGCTTAATCACTAGTGTTGGTGCTGGCTGATGGAACAATCAAGCAGTTGATGAAGAAAGACATGGGATAGCCGCACACTGCACAATCCAATTCCAATTGCTTTATTCATGGAGGGTGATGCAACAAAAACGAACCACTTTCACCCTACATGTGGTGCTTACTCATAGCTTGTGAGTAAGTGAGCCAGGAGTGGTGAAGTGGCCGGAGAGGGTGGGAGGCATGGACCGCAGCCACGGACCTTCACAGGAGGACTTTGCAACAGCAGCACAGCCCTATATCTGGTCGCCGATAGGTTGGATCACTGCATGACAGGGTAAAGTACCCTGTGCTATCTTTGTGGTGACGGTATAGATCCATATCACAGTTCCTTAGTGGTGTACTTTGCTCAGCATTTCTACAGCACCTCACTTTTCCCTTGGATGCCACTCACTGAATATTACTGCAATATGGTTTTACCCAGGCATTTTGTGACATTCAGGGATTAGAAACCACACATTGGTGGGATCGTTTGGGACTGCACAGGAGTAAAGGGGTGGCAGAGTGTTGCCATTCGGCACTGGTCTATATTATGCCTATGGTGAAGAATACACAATACACACGTGTGTAACCATTCTGCATTGGTCCATCCCTCCAGACACATATGCATGCTCACATAGATGAACAGTGATCATTGCAACTGCTGCATTTGGAATTTTGAGCTGGTTGAACTTGAGACACATCGAGTTGGGACACAGACTGCCTTGCCCCCACGTACTACAGTCCAGCCATTTCCGGATCAATCTCCTCAACGTCCCCCCTTCACCCTTCCCCTCCATCCTTAGTGGCTCAAGCCTCCGGAACCCTCTATGGAGGCAGACAACCCGTTATTATAGTATTGGTACTTTTATACGGCAATTGCCGTGGGTTGCCCCCACTGCACATATATCACTCTGGACGTTTGTTTTGTGTTGTCACGTTACATATGTCAGCTGTCTTTTGTCTCCTTTTTCATTTTTTATTTTTTCACCTTTTTGTTCAGTCACAGTGATGTTTTTGATCAGGGTCATCTTTGACCAGTGGTCTATTGGCCATTTCTAGCAATGTTCCACTACTGTAGTTAATATTCCACTACATATCTCACTGTCTGTTCCCACTGTCTTTGGTGGGTGACACCCTCTTGTTTGTTATATATGCTCTTGGTCAGAGTGATGCAAACCTCATTGGTGACCGCAGTTGTTAGGGTTAATTGCATTGTTGTGTTGATGAGTCAGGCCTCCCTCAGTTTTTGTTGTTGTTCTCTACTACCTAGTTAACACTGAAAAATTAAAACCGATCCTTGGAGTGGGAAAACTCCCACATTGCAAGGGTTAAAGGCTTGTTTAGTCTAGGGCTGCAAGGATAAGGTGTATTACTTGCCTTACCCCTTGTGCCACTGCTGTTTTCTTCTACCCAAAGCTCCACGCTGCGGGCAGGCTTTTGGTATTATCACATACAATGAAGGGCTATTAACCCTGCATTGTACATGAGGAGGTGAGCTTGTAACTGGGACTCAAAGCACTATAGAAAGGCAACATCTCTGGACTGGTCACATGGCTTGAGGTAGCCTGCCTGAACCAGGAATAAAGTATGTATTACACCCATCCCAGCACTTTTGTCTAATTCTAGGAGTTCAGCTTTAATGACGGGGCAGGGAAAAACAGGGCTGTACCAGCACTCTGTTTGGCTTTCTAAAGGCTTGTTCAAACATGCATACATAGCCACTCTTCTGAAAACGAACCCAAGGTCAGGTGTTATGCCACCACCAAAAAACGGCATGGTGTTTAATTTTTGCTGCAGCATGTATACACTCCTGGGCAGCTGCATGTCCTTGTTCATTTGGGTGGACAGGGGTCAATAAATCGCTTTACTTTACCATGCTGGATGCTCGTGTGAATGAACCCTTATACAGCCGTTTATCAGATGAACAACAGGATATATGACTTAGGATTTTTGGCTTTAAGACAACTGACCTGCATATTGAAAATAGGTCTCCAGCAGAATTTTATTTTTAGTTTTGTATGTAGTGAAGAAAGGTTTTAACCTGTCAGATTTGAATTGCTACTTGTATCTTCATTCTAAGAAATTTCATTCGCTTCATATTCTTATTACACATACAGTATCTCACAAAAGTGAGTACACCCCTCACAGTTTTGTTAATATTTTATTATATCTTTTCATGTGACAAAACTGAAGAAATGACACTTTGCTACAATGTAAAGTAGTGTGTGTACAGCTTGTATTACAGTCTAAATTTGCTGTCCCCTCAAAATAACTCAACACACAGCCATTCATGTCTAAATCACTGGCAACAAAAGTGAGTACACCCCTAAGTTAAAATGTCCAAATTGGGACCAAAGTGTCAATATTTTGTGTGGCCACCATTATTTTCCAGCATTGCCTTAACCCTCTTGGACATGGAGTTAACCAGAGATTCACAGGTTGCTACTGGACTCCTCTTCCATTCCTCCATGATGACATACCGGAGCTGATGGATGTTGGAGACCTTGCACTCCTCCACCTTCCATTTGAGGATGCCCCACAGATGCTCAATAGAATTTAGGTGTGGAGACATGCTTGGCCAGTCCATCACCTTTACCCTCAGCTTCTTCAGCAAGGCAGTGGTTGTCTTGAAGGTATGTTTGGGGTCGTTATCATGTTGGAATACTGTCCCGCGGCTCAGTCTCCAAAGTGAGGGGATCATGCTCTGCTTCAGTATGTCACAGTACATGTTGGCATTCATGGTTCCCTCAATGAACTGTAGCTCCCTAGGGCCATCAGCACTCATGCAGCCCCAGACCATGACACTCCCACCACCAAGCTTGACTGTAGGCAGGACACACTTGTCTTTGTACTCCTCACCTTGTTGCCGCCACACATGCTTGACACCATCTGAACCTAATAAGTTTATATTGGTCTCATCAGACCACAGGGCATGGTTCCAGTAATCCATGTCCTTAGTCTGCTTGTCTTCAGCAACCTGTTTGTGAGCTTTCTTGTGCATCATCTTTAGAAGAGGCTTCCTTCTGGGACAACAGCCATGCAGACCAATTTGATGCATTGTGTGGTGCATGGTCTGAGCACTGACAGGCTGACCCCCCACCCCTTCAACCTCTGCAGCAATGCTGGCAGCACTTATAACTCTATTTACCAAAGACAACCTCTGGATATGACGCTAAGCACGTGCACTCAACATCTTTGGTCGTCCATGGTGAGGCCTTTTGTGAGTAGAACTTGTCCTGTTAAACTGCTGTATGGTCTTGGCCATCATGTTGCAGCTCAGTTTCAGGGTCTAGACAATATTCTTATAGCCTAGGCCATCATTATGTAGAGCAACAATTCTTTTTTTCAGAGGTGCCATGTTGAACTTCCCATGACCAGTATGAGAGAGTGAGAGTGATAACACCAAATTTATCACACCTGCTCCCCATTCACACCTGAGACCTTTTAACACTAATGAGTCACATGACACCAGGGACGGAAAATGGCTAATTGGACCCAATTTGGACATTTCACTTAGGGGTGTACTCACTTTTTGTTGCCAGTGGTTTAAACATTAATGGCTGTGTGTTGAGTTATTTTGAAGGGACAGCAAATTTACACTGCTATACAAGCTGTACAGTCACTACTTTACATTGTAGCAAAGTGTCATTTCTTCAGTGTTGTCACATGAAAAGATATAATAAAATATTTACAAAAATGTGAGGGGTGTACTCACTTTTGTGAGATACTGTATAGCCATAAGATACTACAGTATGTTCAAGATAAAAGAGAAGGATTAGAATTTAAGTTTTATTTTGGTGTCCGGCTGCATGCACATTGGGGGGGTTTCCACAATTCCTGTTTCAAAAAATAGTAGTCACAGGACAAGACATGAAGCAAAATCTTCCTATAGGAGGCCAAGGCAGTATTAATAACACATAGCGCTGTCCACAAACAAAACATAGTAAATTTGGTTTACTGATACCTTGTTTACACTTGCTTTAGCTTGTATAAGAGCAGTGTGTACAGCACACTTTTTCATGGCATTTGTAAAACTTTCAACAAGCTTTAGACAGCTTTATTGAAGCCTTTAAAGAAAATTAGAAGCCAGAAAATCTGCATAATGGCAAACGTAGCAAATATTAGTAGAAGCTCAACAATGCTAGCCCTCATATTCCTCTTAGGAAAAGCACACTTACAATTGGGATGGAAAGGTCATTATTCAGCATGAGCAAAGTTAGGAAACTTTTCTATTATTTGATATGACTTTTGCCTGCATCCATCCATTGGTGCCACAGCCCAGGGTAGATTTACCAAGCAGAAATTTTTTCTTCCAGTCACCTTCAAATAAGGCAAAAAACACATGAAACATGTTGGGAGCTTACACTGTTACATCGCCGCATATATGAATGAATCAATGACCATGTAAACAATGTATTTGTATTTTAAACCAAATGGCTTTTAATATAGTAAACCAATAAAACCAACTACTACTGCATTAGGGCCAGGTTCCTGTTGGTGCTCTGAGGGAGAGGTTATCGTTCTAAAACCATCTAATACTGCATTAGGGCCAGGTTGCTGTTGGTGAATTTTAATCTGTTGTGTCTGACTTTTAGGACCATTTCCACTGTACATTCAGAAGCCCCCTCATGAGTTAGCATCAATCCCATTCTTCAGACAGCTTTTTAAAAGCATAATAAACATCTTTTGAACCTGCCATAGTGAGGGCCTTTGGATTTATGGGTTTTCTAGGGTTGGACCATTTTAATGTTTTTGTTGTTTTTATTATGGATTAATAACATGAAGCAAAAGACTGTTCTCCTAATATAAGAGATCTATGTTCCTAGGTCTCTAGGTGGGATATGAGCCTTTTGCAAACTTTTATCTGGCCTCAATATTAGAGATCTGGGCTTAGAACCCTTTGCTTTTGGGCCATTTGTCTCTTTTTGACCTTTTACAAAGTTGGTACAGTATAACAGAATATTTTATGTTTCAGTTGATGAATCTTGGCACAATTACAAAACCCAGTGTATTTATCAGACCAAAATACAATTCTAGTGTTTTTATCAGACCATAGGATATTGCCTGACTATCAGGGATTAAATGGTTGAGTGAATCATGGTTATTATGTTTTTAACTTTTCTTACTAGTACATTTGAACATTTGTCCTTGAATTCTGGTAAACAGCCAGCTAGAAGCTTCCGTACTAGAATAGTTCTATACTTTGTATGCGTGTTTTATTTATATTTCATACATTATTGTATTAAACAGACATTTCCTTTTTCATAACCAGCTCATGCTAAAAATATTTAAGTCCTTTAAGATGTTTTGCAGCACTTTATTTTGTTAATGGAAGACCTGAGTTAAAGTAATTGAAAGCTGTAGCCCAAAAACTCAGGAAAAGTAACAAAAACGGTTGATTTAATTTGGCTATCCAAGCTATTCCCAAACCCCAGTACATTGGCAGCAAACAACGCGAATATAAATGATGCTGATCCTGTCTGCACTTTCTTTGTTTAAATAAGACTTCCTGCAGTGAAATACTGTTTTAATCATGCTGGCACATGAACTGTACTAGAGACAGATTGTGAGAACAAATAAAAAGCATTAAATTCTAAACTAGTATTAATGAATATGAATTAATACAAGTTTAGTTTCCCACACATGGTCTTATGCTTTATGCACCGGCATGCAAGATGAATTAAATAGCAAATTATTTCATTAAGTGTATATTTTTCTCTGTTAGATTTTATTAAAAATGCAGTACAGCAATCTATCAGTATGTTTAAAGTGAATATATAGTAGATAAAGACATTAAAAAAAGTACTTTTAATCAAGAAAAGACATTTTAAGGCAAACCCTAACAATACTTATTATTATCTTATTTATTACTTTTTTGTCTGTTAAATATAGCATTGATAGCAATTTGTTATATCTGTTTGACGTTGTACCTCTTGATCAAGCCAGAAATCTTGTGAGCTGATAACTTTATCTGATCTCTCCCTGTTCTGCCTCACATTAGTCCCATCAGTTATCAGTTCACTTTTCTGGACTACAGAAAATCTCCTCCTATGTTATTGAGATTAAGAGTGGGGAAGATGTTCTTTAGTCCTAGCATACTTCAGGTCCTAGGGTGGCACTGCTGATTCTCCATAGATACAGTAGAGTGAGTAAGCATTGTCATTCCAGGAAATGAATGCAACCAGCTCATCTAAAGACTAATAAGCGGCAATATATTACATTTTTGATTTTAGGTTTACATACACATTCAGTAGCCCCTTGATGTGTAAAAAATTATGAACAAACTTAAAGTTCAGCAAAATAATATACTAATAATAGTAATAATTATTTGACCACTTGCAGGGATAGATGAGAATGATGGTCCCAGCTATCCAGTATCCAGTCTGGATATTGTTCACAGAGAATAGTTTTTCGCCAATGGTCAGATTTGGGGTAGACATATGTAAAGCAGTTCAATCTGCTTTTATGATCTACTGTATCTTTTGGTATTTTTTTGTAAGTTAAAGGAGATTTGTAATGATCTAGTATGAAGGCTTCCATTGCTAAAAATACACCTTTCTCAGTTGTTGTTTTGGTCTAGTCTAGTGGCTTCAGAGTTACTGACTTGTATTATCCAAATCAGGAGTCCTAACTTCCCTCCGCCTTTTCCGATATGCATGTTTGTTCCATGTCAGTGTATTTATGCCAAAGGCAGCCAAGAAATTGGCATTTTTAAAAGGAGGCCAGTAATGAAAGCCTCTGTATTTTTCACAATAACGTTTACCTTTGAATATTAAATGAGAAAAAAGTAACAAAAAACATGCATTCATTTGGCATATCATTTCCCAAGTCATTTGTACTGAGAAGCCATTCTGGGAGCTTTACAGTAAAGGCTCGCACATACTGCAGTTGTATGCAAAAGTTTAGGAACCCCTGACAATTTCCATGATTATCATTTATAAATATTTGGGTGTTTGGATCAGCAATTTCATTTTGATCTATCAAATAACTGAAGGACACAGTAATATTTCAGTAGTGAAATGAGGTTTATTGGATTAACAGAAAATGTGCAATATGCATCAAAACGAAATTAGACAGGTACATAAATTTGGGCACTCTTGTCATTTTGTTGATTTGAATACCTGTAACTACTTAGCACTGATTAATTGGAACACACAATTGGTTTGGTGAGCTCATTAAGCCTTGAACTTCATAGACAGGTGCATCCAATCATAATAAAAGGTATTTAAGGTGGCCAATTGCAAGTTGTTGTTCTCTTTGACTCTCCTCTGAAAAGTGGCAACATGGGGACCTCAAAACAACTCCCAAATGACTTGAAAACAAAGATTGTTCTACATTATGGTTTAGGGGAAGGCTACAAAAAGTTATCGCAGAGATATAAGCTGTCAGTGTCCACTGTGAGGAACATAGTGAGGAAATGGAAGACCACAGGCACAGTTTTTGTTAAGGCCAGAAGTGGCAGGCCACATAAAATATTGGAGAGGCAAAGGCGAAGAATGGTGAGAACAGTCAAAAACAGCCCACAGACCACCTCCAAAGACCTACAACATCAACTTGCTGCAGATGGTGTCCCTGTGCATCGTTCAACAATTCAGCGCACTTTGAACAGGGAGAAGCTGTATGGGAGAGTGATGCGAAAGAAGCCTTTTCTGCACACACGCCACAAACGGAGTCGCTTGAGGTATGCAAACACACATTTGGTCTGTCAATGCTCGGCAACCATCAAACCTAACTGAACTGGAGATGTTTTGTAAGGAGGAATGGTCCAAAATACATTCATCCAGAATCCAGACACATATTACAGGCTATAGGAAGTGTCTAGAGGCTGTTATTTCTGATAAAGGAGGCTCTACTAAATATTGATGTGATTTTTCTATTGGGGTACCCAAATTTATGCACCTGTCAAATTTTGTTTTCATGCATATTGCACATTTTCTGTTCATCCAATAAACCTCATTTCACTACTGAAATATTGTATAAGAAAATCAGGCGAATATTTTTGTCCAAAGAATTTTCGTACAATTTTCGTATAGTGTGTACACAACTTTCGTCAGCCGATTCTGAATTCTCGTACGAAAACTCCCTAAGGGACAAATTTCAAAATTATTCTCATACAGGAACAGAACGAACAATTTTTGTTTAATGTGTACCATTTTCGTACAATTTTCATACAAGAAAAATCAGAAAAGAAAGACTGCGCAGGATCAGAAACAATACACAAAAAAGCCTTTGTCGTACAAGAATTTTCATATACATATTTTCACTCCGATTTGCTGTGAAACGAGAAAAATCAGACGAACATTCGCCAGATTTTCTTATAGCGTGTACCCCACTTTATTTTAATGTTCAATACTATGAAAGCACTATTGAGTGAAATGGCAAATACATTTTTGGAAGATTAGCTAGATATAAGAAAGGAGAACAAAATAGAAAGAATTAAGAGAGAAGGACAGGAATAGGATATGCAATTTTGACTTTATTGGCTTAGATCATTGGTGCTCAACTTAGACATGGGGGCTTAAATTGCAACCCCTGACATCATCCATAGTCAAGAAAAAGTTATTTTAGAAGCTTAGAGACCACATGCATGCAGCAGGGGCATGTCAGAAATTGCAAACATGCTATTGGGGTTGATGGAGACTGGGCATATACGTCAGTAGACAGTCAGACTGGAGACATGTTAAATGCTACTGATAAAGATCACTGCTATTACAGCCCCTTTACACATTAAGATTAACACATTTGTCCTACCAGCAGCCCCTTAAAAATTGTTTGTGTCACATTTGATATTTTTCCCAGCAAGATTTAGTATAACAAGATAAAAATAGAAAAGGGATGGACAGGCCAGAAAAAATAAGTGTGATGGAAATACACTAAACCATTTATCTACTAGAAACTACGCTAAAAAATATTTTTCCCTCATGGATGTAGTAAGAACCTAGTTGGAAAAACATTTATTTCTGTCTGCAGGGACCTCTGTGGCCACACAATAAGTGCCAAAGGGCTGCATGTATCCCCCAGGCTCCAGATTGGATACCAGGGGCCTCTGCCCTAGACAGTGAACAGCCCCTGAAGAAAAAGCACAATGTTACCATCTTATCCAAAGAAAGACCTTACAAAGTAACTTGATGAAGGTGGCCAAATTCTACATTAAAGTCTCTAAAGGGAAAAGGTGGAACAATTGTTTGAAGATATGTTATCCAGGTGCTGAACTATGGTGTCCAGGGCCTTGCAGAGTGGTCAGAAGTAACATATTTGTCAGTAATTTATTTATACATGTACTATCTACCATATTAATTATTGTCTCACTAGAGACTGTGCTTTATATGAATCCTTTTGCTAGCAAAGACTCACGCCAAAGTTTGTTTTCTGTGTGTGTCAGGTGCAGTAAAGATACATTCAGTAGTAAATATTGGGCTCAAATGGTATCAATGGTAACTAGTGTACCAGTTTTTCTTTGATCATATCTGAGTTTTCCCAGAAGACCATCATTCTTGTAAACAAGAGTTATCCTAATAGGTCACTTTTGCTGTGCTCAAATGTTATCTATGTAGGACATTCAAATTTCTTAAAGACTTTCTCCAGGAAAGGAAACGTTCACCCTTGTAGTGTGTCTGCCCCTATAGGTCTGGGCGGCCAGCTAGCACTTTTCTCTAGTCCCTTACACTCTGGTAGTGGATTGCCTGGATAGGAATGGAGGGGTGGACATAACGATCATCCACCCACCCTCATTCATTGAGTGTTTTTCATTCATAGAGAGCCTGTGACTGCCCCCTAGTACTATTAACCCTAACACCAGAAGATTACAGCAGCAGAGTTGGGGAGGGAGCGTGGACGGTGTAGGATTTGAACTAAATATATCTGGAAGGGTTTGAGTTTAAATATCGTCTCTGCACCCAAAGAGGATATTGCTTTTTACTTCCTATTCCAGGGGTTGGAAACCTTAAAGAGGTGGAGATCTACCTGAGCAACATGGGAGAAGTCAAAGATCACTGGGCACAGTGTTACCTCCTCACACCTGATTTAAACCATAGTTTGCAGCTGCAGCATGTGAGCAGCCCCCTCTGGTTGAATAGTAACCTCAAGGTAGACGGTCGGGGAGGTGGCAAAACCATGGCTCAACCACATGTTTTTTCCACCCCCCCCCCCACAGCCATATGTGTGACAGAAGCCATGTAGCTTGCAGGATTGTAAGACATGCATTCGAGAGCGCTGTTGCTTAAAACTGTTAAAACAGCTTGCCTAGGTCCGATTTGGCATGTGATTTGACATGTCAAATCATATTCCAAATTGGCGGTTATTGCCGGCAATAGCACTTTTCAAATCGGTGCGGCGCCGACTTTGCGACGCCTCACCGATTCTACTACTTTTGGCGACTTCGGCGGGCGATTTCTATAGACATCTGTGCAGGAACCCATACAGATTTCTGTCAAATCCCCCCGAAGTCAGACTGCATATAAAGTCCATACACAGTAAAGTGACCTGTACAAATCTAACCACATTTGAAATTTGGTAAATAAGCACACTGTTTTAGTAATAGTCCCTTTGCCCCTCTTGTCTTGGCTATCTGAAAACCTTCACAGTATATTAACCAGTTTCTGACCAGCTGCCGTCATAATACGGTGGCAGGTTGGCACTGCTGCTCGAATTGCCGTAGCTGTACAGTGGCTCACGCAACTGTGGGCGGAAGTGCACCGGCAGCGGTGCACGTTCACGCCCCCTGCACGCTGCGTGAGCATGCCCTCGGGTCGGGCGGACTCGATGTCCGCTGGCGACCCACGGTCGCCTCTTACAGAGGCAGAACGAAGATCTGCCAGTATAAACACGGCAGATCTCCATTCTGTCGAGGGGAGATATGACAGATCTACTGTTCCCAGTTATCGGGAACAGTTAGATCTGTCATGCCCTGGCCAGCCCAGCCCCCACACAGAACACACTGAGGAAACACACTTAACCCCTAGATTGCCCCCTACAGTTTAACCCTTTCCCTGCCAGTGCCATTTATATAGTAATCAGTGGCTATTTTTAGCTCTGATCACTGTATAAATGTCATTGGCCCCAAAAAAATTGTCAAAAGTGTCCGATCTGTCCACCGCAATATCGCAGTCCCGATAAAAATCTCAGTGGTTAAGCAGTTCATCACGATATTCAGTTAATGTAATGAGAAATAACATTCCGTTTCAAGTGACTGGGGCTCATATCCGTGCTCACAGTTGTATCATGAAAAAAGTGTTGGTGCTGCAATCCATGCTCCCCTATGGTAACACATTTACCGAAAGGAAGTCCCCACTAGGGGGTGTTGTGCCTTCACAGTTCCTTGCTGTATTAGGATATGGGTCTTTGCTGGGAGGCCAATCCGTCCCCTCACTCTAAGTATTGCTAGAAAACCGATCCCCTCCTTCACTCCAAAGTATACAGTGTATGCAGAAAGAAAAAACGATATCCGTTGTGCACTAATGTTTGCACTACTTTTATTCCATTAAAAAGGTTTCATATGTAGTGCATATGAAATGTTTTTAATGGAATAAAAGGAATGTAAACATTAGGTAATGTCGTTTCTCATTACATGAACTGAATATCATGAAGAACAGATTAACCACTTCACCCCCGGAAGGATTTCCCATGTTAGGACCAGAGCACTTTTTTGCAATTCGGCACTGCGTTGCTTTAACTGACAATTGCACGGTCATGCGACGTTGTACCCAAACAAAATTTGCGTCCTTTTCCCCCCATAAATATAGCTTTCTTTTGGTGGTATTTGATTACCTCTGCGTCATTTTTGATCACCGCTATAAAAAAAAGTGACAATTTTGCAAAAAAAAAAACAATATTTCTTACTTTTTGCTAACATACATATCCAAAAAAAAATATGAAAAAACAAACGTATTTATCGGTTTTGGCCAATTTATATTCTTCCTCATATTTTTGGTAAACAAAAAAAATCACAATAGGTGTTTGTGGATTGGTTTGGCAAAAGTTGCAGCGTTTACAAACCATGAGAATTCATTTCTGGCGTTTTTACAATTTTTTTTTTTTTACTAGTAATGGCGGCGATCTGCGATTTTTATGGGGACTTTGATATTGGGGAGGACATGGCGGATATTTTTGACACTTTATTGGGACCAATGACATTTATACAGCGATCAGAAACAGAGCCACACTGCAGCAGTAAACGTATGGGAGCCGGTCAGGAACCGGTTAATATACTGTGAAGGTTTTCGGATACCCAAAACAAGAGGGAGAAAGAGACTATTACTAAATCAGTGTGTTTGTTTACCAAATTTCAAATGTGGTTGGATCTGCACAGGTCACTTTACTGTGTATGGACTTTATATGGTTTTGAATATTGCGGATTTGCACAGGTCACTTTATTGTGAATGGATGTTTTAACTATTGGTTTTCTTGCACATGTCACTATTACCAGGAGGTTTCCAGGAGCATGTATCATATTTTGATATATTGCATAAGCCACTTTATCACATTATAAAACAATTATATATGGGAACCTTTTGGCATACACACTTTGTTAAGGTCACTGTATAAAGTTTTTTTGTTTTTGATAATTTAATTCACAAACAAAAATCGGGAGCAACTATTTGGAATATACCTTGACAGCATACTAAGAGCAGCGCCACCCCCACTACTCCTTGTTTTTTAATTTGTGGCCCCTAATTATTTAGTAGCTTCGGTGGAGGCAGCAGCTCTCATTATTTATAACATATATCCTTATCCTCGGCACGAAAAACCCCCAAACTTTCTAGAAATAAAAATCTGTTCATAAGTAAGCAGTACACATATATGCAATTTAATTGTGTATTTAGCTGTTTACCTGGAGTTTTAGTGTAAATTATTTAGCCACCCCTGCCCTGTGCAACCTGTATAAAAATTGCACGTGTATGTTATTTCAAAAGGCTCCCAGAAGCTACTACATAATTTGGATAGGAGTTCCACTTAGCAAATACGCCAGCTATGTTAATTGGAATTCAGTAATGACTTTTAATCATTATTGAAACCTGTACTGACAAACCCAAGTGTTTCTGAGGTTTAATTAACACAGGACTGGAAGCGAAAGACACAAATTATTGCAGCTTATATTGTATTTATTGGTAAGACAGAATTGTGCAAATCTCAGAACTGGATGGACAGAACTATGAATCCTTTGGCAGGTAAAAGAGCTTCCATATATTAATTATCTGTGTATTTAGCTGTTTGCCAGAAATTCAGCTTTTAAAAGGCCTAATTGTATAAAGTAGCATTCCATTTCTTTTTAAATTGTTTTTCGGTTATTTCAGTTAAAGAGGTTAAAAGTCAGCAGCTACAAAAAAAATGTATCTACTGTATTTTAATAAACAGACACTCACCTGCCCAGGCATCCAGCGCTGTCCTCACCTGCACAGGTTTCTTTACCAGCCTTCGGATCACAGCTCCGGCATGTTAAATGTGGGCAGCCGGCGGTTACTCCTAGCAGCTGTACAGCCGGCTGCCCACTGTGCATGTGTGAGCCCTGTGAATGGTACTGCAGCTTTCTGGGACCTGTGAAGTGTCCCAGAAGGCTGTGGACAGGGAGAAAGGGGAGGAGAATTTTGGCTCGGATCACCAAGGCGAATCCTAGTGGAAGTGAGTGGGTACCTGTCCAAACCGGGTAACCTGCCCCCCAGAATTTTTAAGTCCCAAAAGTTGAAGAAGAGGGGCCGAGGAGGAGGAAGAGAGGAATTTTCTCTTTTGGGTGAAGCTCCACTTTAAAATTCATAAAATTCCCATTTGACAAATTTGGTTTTGTGATTTCTTTCTTCTATCATTTATTAATACCAAGCAAAATAATAATAATCATAATACAGTGTGAACTACCTCATCCTTTCTTTAAATATAGCAATTAATGACAAAACCCACTGTGGTGTGTATATAACCTAGAACGCATTTTATGATGCTTTAAATAACAGTAATTTTCCACTATGTACATATAATGAACAGTGTTGGCAATTTACACTAAGCTAATTTCTGATAAGACTGTGCCAAGGGAAAATAAGATCTTTACAGTATATTAGTAGCTTATGCAAAGTCAATTCTTCCTGCAGCCATCACGTCTGTGATATTCATTCATTATGCAGTCATCAATCAGCCCATTTTCCTGTTCTGATCTTTTCTAGTTATTCGTCATGCTCTTATATTATTTATTATGTGGCTTGGTGCAAAGGCAGCAGAGCTACTGTACCATAAAACATAGCAAAATATGGATGTTTTTCTTTCCTTTGTAATTTGATATGTGGCATCACCACATTCCTTTTTCTCTGTAAAATGTAAACTCAAAAACAGTAGATAACTGCAAGAATGAAGTGTATTTAAACTCAATCAGGGTCTCACCAATCAGTGAGTGACTAATGAGATCCATTTGGGGTCATTTACACTCATGTTATTTGTGGAAACTGATCCACCGTGAATTCATTTTCTCTGAGTGTCAAGGGGATGCCTGACAAGCGTTCAGAGGGTGATACTGCTACTACTGGGAATTCTTTTTTTTTTTTTTTTCGACACCCGAATGAGCTTTTTCAATAGAATTACCATGCTGCAACTATGAGACTAGTAGTTTGGCCCCATTCACTTTTATAGGCTGCGTTCAGCTGTGATATCACCCGCCAAATGCGCGGGGGGGGGGGTAATTTTGTATGCATGTGTATGCTTTTGTATGCAATAGCAGCCTTAGCAGCTTAGGTGCGGCCAGCCGCATAATCACTGGCTGTGTCATGTGTGTCATGAATAGCTTTGGCTGCCATCAGCCTATCATTGCAGTGTACAGGGTCAGTAGCTGCAGCAATCTGCCTGCAGCTGTTAATCCAAGCCACAGGAATCAGTAGATTTTTGTTGCTGAGATTCACAGCATGGCTAAACACCCGTGCGAATAGCACCTTAGGCCAGTCATACCTGGAGGTTGCATTAAAGAAATTCACAGGATTCCCCCATCAACACAGGTAGTGTTGATACAGGAATTCCTCCTATGTTGCCAAGAGAATCTAGCAGGCTGGTTGTATCCAAGTTGATCGATCAGATTGGTACATTCAGCCAGCCCATTAACGGTTCAGCAGGAACCGGCCTAGATTCGAAATGTGTATGGCCAGCCTTAGTCTCCCAGTAACACAGGGATTTAATTGAGGTCCAAAAAAATAGAAGTGGGATCTGTTACATCCGGGTCCCATATGATTCTGATCTGAACACGCCACCAACATCATGTACATACGTCCACCTATGCTGTAAACACCTCAGTACCGGGATCATATGTGAGTGTAAATTTATGCATCATTTTTTATCAAACTTACTACACTATAAGTTCCTTCTTGTATCTCTGGTGGAGTTTGTCCCTCGCATCCTTAACCCCATTGGAGGACAGGACTAGTGGAGAAACTTGAGCCCAGGACTAGAGTTGATCGAACCCGTGGATGTTCGGGTTCGGTGGGTTCGGCCGAACTTCGGGAAAAAGTCCGGGT
>BLSH010560358.1:245551-265108 GCA_018402905.1 Glandirana rugosa | reverse complement strand
TAAATAGTCACATCGTGTTCGACGGCTCGTTCGAATTTTTACTCTTTTATGACATGGTGTATAACTTATATATGTCTTGTTAATCAAAGAGAAATTTGTAGTGTATAAAGATTTCACTTTATTTGATAGGATAGATTCGACTGATTGTTGTGGGTAATGCGAAAATAATATCCTCAAGATAACATTTCGTTTTTGTAGACATGTAGTTATGTGATCGTAACTTTCTCACTTCTATTTTGAAATGGGACGGAACCTTCTTTTTACACCAGTGTCTTTACTTGTCTCGGACGAAGGTAGTTTCAAAAGAGTGTACTCAGCCATGTGAGAAAACTTTGATGGAAGCAGGCTCTGTTCATTTCTGTGACCACATTTTTCTTCCAAGGCAGGGTAAAGTTTTATCTTCACTCTTTCAATGCTAGTGTATTGATGTACAGATGTTTTTGCTTTACAATAGAACTCCTATAATAAAAGCGTAATGGGTGTTGTTAGTCAGCTTAGATAGGATAGTTTATTTCACTTTAGAAATATGTGATGTTTAAAGAGAAACTAATTGTTCTGTATATATTCAATATGTGGTACAGTATTTTCTCATTTTTAAGCTTGCTCGGCAGCTTGTGCTACACTGATAAATTAATATTAATAGTTCTTCATTTACTTATAGGGAATAATGTAATTATAAATAACAAGTTCGTTCACTGTAGACAGAGAAAAAGTTTCAGTGAAAATATTCATGTCATAACATAGTCTAAAACGTACTAGTGGTTGACAAATGTGTCCTGTGATTTTTGTTTTATTCCTAAATAACAGAGCCAATGTGTGCATTGCATGACAAATGTTTGAAAATGAATATAGTATCTTGTTATGGCTTTTTAAAGTGACATTAAAGGTTTGGGTGTGTTTTTAAAAAAATAGCAAACGTGTCATACTTACCTGCTCTGTGCAGTGGTTTTGCACAGAGCAGCCCCGATCCTCCTCTTCTAGGGTCCCCGCTGGTGCTCCTGTCTCTTCCCCCTTGTCCTGTGCCCCAGAGCAAGCAGCTTGCAATGGGGACACTGGTTCGTGCTCGTTCCCGGTTTCAGCTCTATGCGTCCATAAGACACAGAGCCGCGGCTCAGCCCCGCCCCCTGCTCTCTACTCTTTGGCTCAATGGCTGTGATTGACAGCAGTGGGAGTCAATGGTGCCCACTACTGTCTCAGCAAGTGAGGAGAGGGAGTCTCAGGACAGCCGAGTCTCTCGTGCACATTGCTGGATCGAGAGGGAGCTCAGGTGTGTATTGGGGGAGGGGGCTGTGTGGGGAGCATAGCATGCATAAAATGCATGAAAGTAAAAAACCTTCAGCCTTTACAACCACGTTTTTTTTTGTAGGCATTATCATTATCTTTCTCATGCATGTTGATAGATATTTGTAACCAACCTACCAACCTAATCTTTTTTTCTACTGCTTTGGTAAGTTGGTTGCCACTGCTAAACTACAGGGACACCATTTCATTACTGTAGATAGTGTGCAGATCTTTGCTACTTTATACAAGAAAATATATAGCTTAATGCTTGCCATTTAAGATTAGAAACATTAGTATATGGGGTTACTGTGTGACAGTCAGGGGGCACATCAGACCTTAGCAGCACATCACTCACCAAGGGCTTCTGCTACCTAAAGCAACTATTAAAATGTACTATATGTTACCCCAACATTTCATATTCTTGTTACCATGTATTTTATTTAAAGGTATCCTGTTCTTTTTGAATTGCTACCCTTGTGTGAAATACCAGGAGATGCTGCCAGGCCCCCTGCTTTCCTTTTTCAAGCTGACCACACCAGGCAAGGAAGCACATCCATCCCAATGTGGTCAGTTGCATTCTATTTGGGAGAACGAGCTGCCTGTAATCCAATGGCCAGACTTGTGCTGACACACCACCCTGCACAGCTCTTCGCTGTGAAGATCACTGTATTGCTGTTTCTCTGCCTCTTGCTGACATGACCCTCTACAGTATCCACACCAGCTCCCTTATGCAACTGAGAACAGAGGTCATGTGAACATTTAGCCTTGCATTTCTATTTTAAACCGAAATGATTGTTTTACAAGGTCAGATTTCACATAAACTTTAAGTTGTGGTTTCAGTTTCACTTGTAACAAGCCCTTTCTCTACCCTGACTTTTCACATCATAGTGCTACTGCACTTCTACACAGTTTGTACAAAAGTACAGAGCAGCTCAAATGTCAAGGGACAATGTAGGATCAATGTAGGCTATATACCATATGCTGCCCCTAGAGGGAGCTGACTGAAACACATTTCTCACCTTGTTTTATAGCAGGGAAACCAAGCTTAGCACACATAGTTGTGCTTCCATCATCAAGGAAAAAAAAGTCTGTTAGCTCTGCTGGAATTTGTCTGCTAATAACCTGTTGTCTTCACCTCCTGCACTTCTACTGCAGATATAAATGCTGGTGCCCCAGGGCTCTGAAACATGCATACATTTAAGCATATGTGCACTGTATATCTGTTATACAGAATAATTAGGTGGTTGTTTTTTGTACCTTCCTTTGAAACATGGAGTGTTTCCAAACAGAACTAAAATGTAACTGAGCTTGCACCTAGAAGTTTAAGTGAAATTCCAGCTTTTCAGTGTATTTTTCTTTAGAGCAACATTGTAGCTATTAAAGTATATATTGCATTGTAGACAGGGACAAAGGGCATAGTCAAGGATCAAAAGAACTCCGCAGAGACGCAATAAATCACAGAATCAAGTCGAATCTTTGTTTCCTTCGCACTGTGTTTTTTTAATGCTTGTAAGACAAAATGTTCTTTTCTTTCGCCTTAGATACCTTAGATACCAGCGTTCCTTTAAAGCAAAATTAAGACGTGCATGACTAAACAATACAACTGCCACATTCACAGCATATTTATGCAAGCTATAATGTAACATAATTTGTGGAATCAGATTATAATGACCTATAATTTGCTTACATTTGTTGAAATTATTTTGTAAAGTAACATTAAAAAATAACAAATGCAAACGTAGTTTGGAAATAATTAAAATGACAACATTATTTTCTTTATATAAAAAAATTATTTACAATACTCAGTGGTTAAACTGACCTTCTAAATCAAGGTAGGCAACCTTAGGTGCACAGCATCAAGGGAACCCTGAATCCCAATGTGCTCTGAACTTTTTCCTCTTGGTCATTGATGCCACCCTTCATATTGGTCCTTCAATATGAAGGTTGGCATCAATGACCAAGAGGAAATTATGAGACATGAAATATCCAGGTTAGCCCTCAGGCAAACATTCAGAGCACAAGGAATTCCAGGGGGCAGAGAGGGTAAACTAGATGCCACTTTCTGACAAAAGACAAGATTATTATATTAGAAATAATGCAATTCTTAGCTCTTGGAAACTTCTAACATTTTGCTTAGGCAAGTACAGGCTTCTGAATTAGGAGCCAAGGTTAGCAACATATTATAGTATTAGGTATATTTAAAAGCTGAACTCCAGGTAGATATAAAATGTATAAATCAATGCATCTCTGTATTTATTAAAGCATCATTCAGATTTTAAATACAAACAGTATAAGTACCTAAATTTGACTTGGTAGCTGCCTTGTTCAGTCTCTGTGCAGCAAAGCTTAGGCTGAAAGGAGAAGCAGCACAATGTATCAACCAGGTCATCTGCTGAAAAGGAATATGCTGATAGAAGAGGAGAGGATAATGACAGAGAGATAAGCTCATCATTCTGCTGCTTTTCCTTGTACTGTCCAGTCACAGGCTGGGAGCATGTCAATGAAAGCTCAGGCTCAGAAAAAGTGGGTTGAATGATGCTGAACATCACTCAACCCAGAACAGGGAGGGTATCTAGAGGTGGAAAAGAAGTACTGCAGGGGGCAGCTCCAGAATAAAAGTGAATAGTTGCCTTGTCACATACCTCAAAATGGTGAGAGGGCTTCTCTTGCAGCTCAGGTCCAAACACACCTGAATGTGGGAACAGGTGTGCAATGCTCAGGGCAGCATGGGTGCCAAGAGCTGGAATGCAGGTGATGATCAGTAGAGATGGTCTTCAGGAATGATGGTTGATGCAGAAAAGAAAGTGCCTCATGATCAGCAGTAATAGACGTCAAGAGCCTGGTCAGGGTCATTCACAGATGAGCAGAGGTAGAAGGAGCATAGTCTGGAAACAAGCTGGGACAAGCACAAGCAATCAAGCAAGAGTGAGGTCAAGCAGCAAGCCATGATCACGATCAGGGGAGAGTCAGAGGAAAATCCAGGAGCTGACTAAGTCAAGAACCGGATGTTAGGCAACAGGGTAACCAGGAAGCACAGGAGCAGGGATCACAGAGACCTGAAGGACATCCGGCATTCGGCACATATCAGCCCCTTCTTTAAATAGGCAGCTTCAGCACTATTATGGGGACTGGATGTGCGCGTGTGCCGATACACAGACATATGTGCTGACATGTCAGTGCATACTGGTTACTAGCCTGAGTCCTCCTATGTACTAGCACATGTACTAGCACATGTACACGAGCATTAGCTACACGAGTACTGGTCCCCTGACAGTTATATTTTAATGTACTCTTCATTTTTATTCATTCATTCAACCTAGACCATTTTAATATACATGGACATAATCTGCCTAACTGTGTACTTATTTTTTATGAAGTATCTGACAAAAATATAATTTTGCCCTATCTGTTATTTTAAATACAACTCAATTGAATTATATAAAAACAAAAATTTTCAAATGGTACATTTACAACTGTAACACATTTCATTGTAAACCGAATGTTGTTTACAACAAATTTTGTATTCTTTTATTTTTGCAGGTAGAAGTGGAGATTGCTAAGCCTGCAGAAACACCATTTCCAGCACCACTAGAAGAAGGAATACCCTCTGAAATGTATGCAAAGTTTCTAGCGCCACTGGAACCAGAAGCAAAAAATACAATGGTATGTTTTTTCTTTACATAGCACACAAATAAACTATACCAATGCCTCAATGAACATATAAAGCAAATGATAATATATCTACAGCTGCAATAGTGGAATTTGTCATTTTAAAGTGTAATTCCAGTCAAATACCAGTCAACTAAGCCTAACTCTACTCCCGCCATTCTAAGACTATTCTATCTACCCTGTAAAAAAAAAGATGTCTATACTTGCCTATTCTGAAGTTGTTCCAGTCCGGCCACATGATCGGCTTCCAGCACCGACTTCAGAGTAGAGGAGGGACAGCCGACAATGACTGCCCCATAGTAAGCCTATAAGTGGCATCATCACCCAGGCTCTGCAGCTGTTGTAGCTGCCTCTCTCTACACAGAAGCCAGTGCAGGGACCCGATCGTGTGACCGGACCAGAGCAGTTTCACAGAGTAATAATGTAGTGAAAGCAGTGACACCTCACTGAGGACCATCATGTAAAGAGAAGAGGACCCTGGGGCACCACATGAATGCCCTGAACTCTTCTGGAAAAGGTAAATATTATAAAAAGCATAGCAGGCTGTCTGGAAGACCTTGGGGGTGGGGGGGGGGGGGGGAAGAAGCCTGTAGGCCATAGTCCTTTTCATGGAGTCTAGATCTACAAATGACCCGGGATTTGCTACTGAGTTTGGATCTATTGCTGAAATTAGATCTACTCTTGCTTCTAACACAGAGTGTAATAATGCTAATGCAGAAAATAAATCTACTTTTGGAGGCAGTTGCAGTCTAACCTTATTACCGGGGTTAAATTCATGTATAAAAATTGCATGGTTGATACACCTTTGCAAATAATCTGAACCAACCAAGACTTCCCGACTTGACATAACACTCAATTTCTTTTAAAAATTTTGAGTCATAGTAGAGTCAGGTGAAGTACTGGAGGTGAAGAAGAAAATTAGATTTAAATGAATTTGCACAAATGCATAAGTCAGGTATTAATCTATAGGTAATCCTCCAGATTTAACAACAACATGATTTTTATAGGTTTAAAATAGAATTTGAGCAAATGAAATGCAGCTCAAATCTCATATAATACACAAAATAAATCCTAAGGATAGATTTTTGGGATGATATTGCAGAAAATAGCATTTAACAGTGTGCCAAATGACAGTTACAAGGAAAACTTTTTTGCTCTCATTTAAATGCCTTGCTTTTTGCCCATATTTCTTTCTGATAAAATTACTTCCAGAACGGGCCTATTTTTTGGACTTGGTGTTTACAAGTTAAAATCAGTTTTTTTTTGCTATAAAATTACTTAAAACCCCCAAACATTATATTTTTTTTGAACACCCTAGAGAATAAAATGGTGGTGATTGCAATCCATTTTGTTGCACCATACTTGCTCAGCAGTCTTACAAGCGCAACTTTTTTGAAAAAAATCACTTTTTTGGGTTAAAAAATAAGACAACAGTAAAGTTAGCCCAATTTTTTTTGATATTGTGAAAGATATTGTTACGCTGAGTAAATTGATACCCAACATGTCATGCTTCAAAATTGTGCCCGCTCGCGGAATGGCGACAAACTTTGCGACTTAAAAATCTCCATTGGTGATGTTTAAAAATGTCTACAGGTTACCAGTTATTAATAACAGAGGGGGTCTTGTGCTAAAATTATTGCTCTCACTCTAACAATCGTGGCGATACCTCACATGTGTGGTTTGAACACCGTTTTCATATGCGGGCGGGACTTACGTATGTGTTCGCTTCTGCGCGCGAGCTCGCGGGGACAGGGCGCTTTCATTTTTTTTTTCTTATTTATTTTGCTTTTTATTTTTATACCATTCTTTAAAAAAAAAATTTGATCACTTTTATTCCTAATTACAAGAGATGTAAATATTTCCCCGTAATAGAAAAAAGCATGCCAGTACCTCTTAAATATGAGATCTGGAGTCAAAAAGACCTCACATCTCATATTTACACTTAAATGCAAAAAAAAAAAAAAATGACAGTTAAAAAAAAGTCCCCTTTAAGAGCTACAGGTGGAAGTGACTTGTGACGTTGCTTCCGCCCTGCAATGCTATGGGCGGCATCATCCACTCACTCGGCTCCCAGGCATGGACGGATGAGGGCCCGATCATCTCCGCCGCTCAGGTTCGGTAAGCGGCGGAGATGACGGATCATTGGCGGGGGGCACCTCTCCCACAACCGATAAAAGTTATATCACGGCGAATCCACTGCTAAGACCACTTTTATCTGAAAGAGAATCGCGGGCAGAAAAAAATGATACTGGGGTTATTGTAGCTATCTGCTACCATAACAATGGTACTCCACTTCAAAGGGTCGCCAACTATAGTTGTACGGCAGTCCGGAAATGGTTAAGCATATGCGATTTATAGAAGCCTATGGATATAATGAGGTTTTAGTTTGCTGTTCTCCTCTCTATCCTTGGAAAACAAAGAAAAAAGACAGAGCAGTCCATCAATTCTGCTAGTTTTTTTTTTTTTTATATAGGTTTTTGTTTGTTTTGGGGTTAATTTTTTTTTGTTAACTTTTTTGTCTGAGTATAGCGCTATGTTGGTACCAAGCATGTTTGAAGCCATTTACTGTTGACTGGCTCACTACCTCTGCTGGAAGTCTATTCCATGCATCAACTACCCTTTCAGTAAAATAATATTTTATAATATTCGTTTTGAACTTTCCTCCTGTTAGTTTGATGTCATGTCCCAGTGTTCTTGATTTTGGTTTCACATTGAAAATACTGCCCTCCTGAACCTTATTCACCCCCTTGATGTATTTAAAGGTTGCTATGGATTACTGTGTTTTTTTTCCCCATAACTGTTAAATGCTAACTCCAGCTTTTACACCATGTTACATGTTACACCCATATTTGTAACATTTGGGTGTAGCATGTAACCCAATGCCAAGAGGTCCCACAACCCAAAATGCCCACACAGCCATGTGTCACAGAATGAATAAATTGCAAGTCTATCATGGCAGACAGACTTGTAGTTCAAAATGGATTACAAGTGCAGCGAACATCGCACTCATAGTCCATTGACACTTCTTCCAGCTCTCCAACTGAAAACCTTTACAGACAGGGAACTGGAATAAGATTCTGCAGGAGCATGGCATTGCACCCAGTGACCACAGTTGCAATGTTTTGCAGGCTCATATAAATAAATTCACATTTTTTCCTAAAAGGTGGATTTAGTCTTTAACCAGTTCCCTACCGAGTCATTGTAAAATTACGTCGGCAGGGAATCTCCGTTGATCCGGGATGATGTCATATGACGTCTTTCTCTTTTCGCCGCTACTGCGGGCCCCTGGGGGCCTGCAGCGCGGCGGTCGCAGCTCGATCGTGTCCCTCAGGACACAGACCCCCCTTGATTGGGGTAAAGAGCCAATAAAATTGGCTCTTTACCACGTGACCGGCTGTGTCCAATCACAGCCGGTCACTACCGACCTCCACGTGCACGCCGCTCGATCGGGGCTGAGGCTTGTCCCTCGGACAAAGCCCAGCTCTGATCAGTGTAAAGAGCCAATAGAATTGTCTCTTTACCACGTGTCCAGCTGTGTCAATCACAGCCGGTCATGTGATGTAAACAAACCGCGGTAACAAGCTGTTACCGCGGTTCTCCCTGTCACGCACCGATCGTGTGTGAGAGGGAGATTGCGGTAACAGCTCGTTAACGCCTACTGTGTACACCAAGCACACTGATCACCCCCCCTAATAAAGAGGACCTGTCACCACCCCATCAAAGTACCTGTCACAGCCCATCAGAGTACCTGTCACCTGTCCATCAAAGTACCCGAGTACCTGTCCATCAAAGTACCTGAGTACCTATCACCTGTCCATCAAAGTACCTGAGTACCTGTCACCTGCCCATCAAAGTACCCAAGTACCTGTCACCTGCCCATCTGAGTACACGAGTACCTGTCACCAACCCATCTGAGTACCCGAGTACCTGTCACCAACCCATCAAAGTACCCGAGTACAGGTCACCAACCCATCAAAGTACCCGAGTACCTGTCACCTGCCCATCAGAGCACCCGAGTACCTGTCACCAGCCCATCAGAGTACCCGAGTACCTGTCACCTGCCCATCAGAGTACCCGAGTACCAGTCACCTGCCCATCAGAGCACCCGAGTACCTGTCACCAGCCCATCAGAGTACCCAAGTACCTGTCACCTGCCCATCAGAGTACCCGAGTACCTGTCACCTGCCCATCAGATTGCAAGAGTACCTGACACAAGCCCATCAGCGTACCAGAGTGCCTGTCACCAGCCCATCTGAGTACCCAAGTACCTGTCACCAGCCCATCAGAGTACCCGAGTACCTGTCACCTGCCCATCAGAGAACCAGAGTACCTGTCACCAGCCCAGCAAAGTACCCAAGTACCTGTCACCTGCCCATTAGAGTACCCGAGTACCTTTCACCAGACCATCAGCGTACCAGAGTACCTGTCACCAGACCATCAGCGTACCAGAGTACCTGTCACCTGCCCATCTGAGTACCCAAGTACCTGTCACCAGCCCATCAGCGTACCCGAGTACCTGTCATCTGCCCACCTGAGTACCCGAGTACCTGTCACCTGCCCAGCTGAGTACCCGAGTTCCTGTCACCAGCCCATCAGAGTACCCGAGTACCTGCCACCTGCCCTTCAGATTACCCAAGTACCTGTCACCAACCCATCAGAGTACCCGAGAACCTGTCACCAACCCATCAAAGTATCCGAGTACCTGTCACCAACCCATCAAAGTACCCGAGTACCCTTCACCTGCCCATCAGAGCACCCGAGGACCTGTCACCAGCCCATCAGAGTACCCGAGTACCTGTAACCTGCCCATCAGAGTACCCGAGTACCTGTCACCTGCCCATCAGAGTACACAAGTACCAGTCACCTGCCCATCAGAGTACCACAGTACCTGTCAGCAGCCCATCAGCGTACCAGAGTACCTGTCACCAGCCCATCTGAGTACCCAAGTACCTGTCACTAGCCCATCAGAGTACCCAAGTACCTGTCACCTGCCCATCAGAGAACCCGAGTACCTGTCACCAGCCCAGAAAAGTACCCTAGCACCTGTCACCTGCCCATTAGAGTACCCGAGTACCTTTCACCAGACCATCAGCGTACCAGAGTACCTGTCACCTGCCCATCTGAGTACCCAAGTACCTGTCACCAGCCCATCAGCGTACCTGAGTACCTGTCACCTGCCCTTCAGATTACCCGAATACCTGTCACCAACCCATCTAAGTAACTGAGTACCTATCTGCAGCCCATCAGAGTGCCCAAGTACCTTTTACCACTCCATCAGATTACCCGAGTACCTGTCTTGAGTCCATCAAAGTACCTGAGTACCTATCTGCAGCCCATCAGAATACCTGAGCACCTATCTGCAGCCCATCAGAGTACCCGAGTACCTATCTGCAGCCCATGCCTCATAGAATATACCTCGGGTGTTTGCTTTCCAAAATGGGGTCATTTTGTGGGTAATTCCACTGTCCTGGTGCTCCAGGGCCTTCAAAAGTGTGATAGGTATGAATGAAATTTTATGTGTAATTTATGCTCCTAGAATGCCTGACGGTGCTCCCTGCATGTTCGGCCTCTGTATGTGGCCAGGGTGTGAAAAAGTCTCACACGTGTGGTATCGCCATACCTGGGATGAGTAGCAGAATATATTTTGGGGGTTAATTTTTGCTATGTACATGCTATGTGTTAGAAATATCTCATAAATTGACCACTTTGCGTAAAAATAAATGCATTTTCATTTTCTTTCCACGTTTTTCGAAGACTTGTGGGAAAAAATGAACCATTCAAAAGACTCATAATGCCTCACCGAATATACGTTGGGGTGTTTGCTTTCCAAAATGGGGTCATTTTGTGGGTAATTCCATTGTCCTGGTGCTCCAGGGCCTTCAAAATTGTAATAGGTGGTTAGGAAATTAGATGTGAAATTTCTGCTCCCAGAATGCCTGACGGTGCTCCCTGCATGTTGGAGCTCTCTATGTGGCCAGGCTGTGTAAAAGTCTCACACATGTGGTATCGCCATACTCGGGATGAGTAGCAGAATATATTTTGGGGGTTAATTTTTGCTATGTACATGCTATGTGTTAGAAATATCTTATAAATTGACCACTTTGTGTAAAAATAAAAGCATTTTCATTTTCTTTCCACGTTTTTCGAAGACTTGTGGAAAAAAATGAACCATTCAAAAGACTTATAATGCCTCACAGAATATACGTTGGGGTGTTTGCTTTCCAAAATGGGGTCATTTTTTGGGTAATTCCATTGTCCTGGTGCTCCAGGGCCTTCAAAATTGTAATAGGTGGTTAAGAAATTAGATGTGAAATTTCTTCTCCTAGAATGCCTGACAGTGCTCCCTGCATGTTGGACCTCTCTATGTGGCCAGGCTGTGAAAAAGTCTCACACATGTGGTATCGCCATACTTGGGGCGAGTAGCAGAATGTATTTTGGGGTGTAATTGGAAGTATGCATATGCTGTGTGTGAGAAATAACTTGTTGTTTCGGCAATTTTGTGCAAAAAAAAAAACATTTCTTAATTTTCCCAAGAATAATTTGCCATGCCTCTTACTGAATACCTTGGAATGTCTACTTTTCAAAAGGGGGTAATTTGGGGGGTATTTGTACATTCCTGACATTTCAGGGCCTCAAGAAATAGGCCATCAGTGCATCAGGTGTGATCAATTTTCAATGATTGGCACCATAGCTTGTGGACTCTATAACTTTCACACAGACCAAATAATATACACTTATTTGGGTTATTTTTACCAAAGATAGGTAGCAGTATAGGTTTGGGCCCAAATGTATGAACAAAAATTACTTATTTGCAAAATTTTATCACAGAAACTAAAAAAAAAGTGTTTTTTGTTCAAAATTTTCACACTTTTTTCACTTATGTCGCAAAAAATAAAAAACCCAGAGGTTCTTAAATACCACCAAAAGAAAGCTCTATTTGTGTAAAAAAAATGATAAAAATGTTGTTTGGGTACAGTGTAGCACGAGAGAGTAATTGTCATTCAAAGTATGAGAGTGCTGAAAGCTGAAAATTGGTCTATACAGGAAGGGGGTATAAACGTCCTGTATTGAAGTGGTTAAGTAATATTATATGATTGTATATATTCATGTTATTTAAATAGTTTACTATTATTACTATATTACTATTATTATTACTATTACTATTATTTAAATATACTTACAGTTTGCTTTACAATAAAATATTCAGAATGTTAGGTTTCACTTCCTTATAGTCAACTGTCTTTGTTCAAATGCAGCACTTGAGGTGTTGATGGGGTGGAAACTGATTATGAAATTGGGTTCCTCAAATAGAAACACAACTCTAATGTAAAGCCTTATGATAGCAGCACAGTGGTTATTGGTTCTGCTTAGCAGCTCTAAGGTCTTCGGTTCAGATCCCAATCTTGACAGTACCTGCTTGGTGTTTGCATGTTCTTTCTGTGCTTGTGCGAGTTTTCTCCCACACTCCAAAGTCATGGTGGTAGGTAAATAGGCTCCTGTCTAAAACCGTAGTATATCTACGAATTATAAGCTCCTTGAGGGTAGAGACTGATGTGAATGTACAATAGATATGTGAAGTGCTGTGTAAATCAATGTCACTAATTAAAGCGGATTTCCACTCAGAAGTGGAACTTCCGCTTTAAGACCTTCTCCCAAGCTCCTGATGGTGAAACGGAGATTTTGGGGAGGAGGGGAGGTGCGGGTACCCGGTTTTGACAGGCACTTCCGTTCCGGTCGACTTAGATGATCAGAAGTGGAAGGTCTCCTTCCCCCTCCCTCCCAAAGCCTTCTGGGACATAGGACAGGTCCTAGAAGACTTTGGGACCAATCACAATGCACATCGCTGCTTGGCATACGCAGTGCATGCCCGGCCGTGAAGCCGCTAGCTGTCACGGCCGGGTGCCCACAGTAGCAATGACGGCGCAATGGAGGGGAGGGGGAGAGGAGCGAGGCTCCAGGAGGTCGCATCGCTGGACCGGGGAACAGGTAAGTGTCTATTTATTAAAAGTCAGCAGCTACACTTTTTGTAGCTGCTGACTTTTAATAAACTTAGAAAACAGTGGAACTCCTCTTTAAGTATCTGTGATAGATATTAAAATTGACTGATTTAAAATAAAGCTTCATTTTTTTCTCATGAGCCAGTACTACTCAAGTTATTTTGAAGCAATATGGTAAAATACAAATAACCATTCCCTAATTCCATTTTAAAATATTTAAATTTTAAATGACACAGATGGCAGACTCTAAACATAACTTTATTACACATTCAGATAAAATATCATGTGTCTTTTCTTGTCATGCTGCCCTTTACAGAAATGGCAGAGATATAGGCTGAGTTTTAATCTCATGTAAACCCATGTTATATTTGATGCATTCTAAAACATATTGTGTATACATGAAGAATATATTACACTGAAAAATGGAAAAATGATTTTTTTTATTTCTCTCAAACAAGTCCTGGCCCCTGCTTCACTTCCAGCATGACATACATGGATTTCTTTATTTGATTTCTTTATTTGAATTACTATACAGTTGCTGGTTATCATTAGATCACATGAAAGGAAGGTATAAATGGACCAGCGCTGGGAGGTGTCCGATGTTGGTTTGTTATATGTATATGAGCTTGTGCCAATGTCCTTTAAACAAATTATTGTCTAGGAAGAGGGGTTTTGGGACTTTAAATGAGACAGTGACATTGTCATCTGCCTCCATCCCTATCTATATATATATAAAAAAGAGGAAAGGGAAATGGGACTTTAAAAGAAGAATGCAGTGGCTCAAGGGTAAATTAAGATGAATATTTAATCATAAATCTACCGTATGTCCGATCTCCAAGTGGTGTTGACCAAATACATAATTTCACATATAAAAAGTGGGTATCACGATTAATACATATACATGCATGTGGAGAAAAGAGACATACATGATACAATACATATGATGCAGTAATTTAAACACATGATTGATATACAGCCAATCACCATGAATTATGACAAAATGTAATAGTTTATAAGAAACACAACATTGTTAGCTCTATGCATTTCATGATATTGGATCACTCTTCAGGAGCAAGCGTGTGATATGAATCTGCAATGAATTGCAAAAATAACTAAATGGTTCAACATGATCGAAAAAAATATATGAAATTGATCGAAAAAACACAAAAACCTCATTATTTACTTGCAGAATACCCATGTTTCAAAGTTTTGATACTGAGGGTTATGAGCCCACCAGGACCATGTATTCAGGGAGCTGAAATGGTGTGCTGTGCAACAATAAACCAACAGGGCCAGCAAACACGGGGAATGGTATCCAAAGTAAACATCGGGTGTGGTGAAGAAACAGACCAAGACCAAATGTTTGTGGCTGCTGTGAGAGTAATAGTAATAATGATGATATACAGTGGGTACGGAAAGTATTCAGACCCCCTTAAATTTTTCACTCTTTGTTATATTGCAGACATTTGCTAAAATCATTTAAGTTCATTTTATTCCCCTCATTAATGCACACACAGCACCCCATATTGACAGAAAAACACAGAATTGTTGACATTTTTGCAGATTTATTAAAAAAGAATTCAGACCCTTTGCTGTGACACTCATATATTTAACTCAGGTGCTGTCCATTTCTTCTGATCATCCTTGAGATGGTCTACACCTTCATTTGAGTCCAGATGTGTTTGATTATACTGATTGGACTTGATTAAGTCTTGTCCAGCGTCACAAGAGGCAGGGGGGGGGGGGAGCCCACAATGCGCTTCGCAGCTCCCGGAACAAACAGGAACCCCAGGCGGGAGCCAATGCAACCAAATCCCAGCACATTCATGATGACCAATAGGATAGTCATGTGTGCAAATAAGGGGAATATATTTAGTACTATTCAGTATAAAGTCCCTAGCTGCTGCTTGGGAAAAAATTAATAAGATACAACTAAATGAATTGCAGACCAGAAAATAAGCATTAACTATACAGCCAACCGCGCATTTGGTCTTGGTCTGTTTCTTCACCACACCCGATGCATACTTTGGATACCATTCCCCATGTATGCTGGTCCTGTTGGTTTATTGTTGAACAGCACACCATTTCAGCTCCCGGAAGACATGGCCCTGGTGGGCTCATAACCCTCAGTATCAAAACTTTGAGACATGGGCATTCCTGAAGAGTGATCCAAAATCACAAAATGCATAGAGCTAACAATGTTGCGTTTCTTATCAACTATTACATTTTGTCATAATTCATGGTGATTGGCTGTATATCAATCATGTGTTTAAATTAATGCATCATATGTATTTTATCTTTTATGTCTCTTTTCTCCACATGCATGTATATATATGAATTTTGATACCCTATTTTTATATGTTAAATTATGTAATTTGGTTAAAACCACTCGGCGATCGGACATAGATTTATGATTCATTAAATATTCATCTAAATTTTTTTCATTTAAAGTCCTATTTCCCTTTCCTCTTTTTTATTCCTTTTAACAAAGTTTAATGATTTTGTAATACAATTTAGTATTAATTTTTTTTTATATAATGGTTATGTAGATCTTATTATTTGGACAAAGAGGTATATATATATATATATATATATATATAAATATTCAAAGCTTTAAATGATGCCTCTAGCATTGGTAGAAAACTATTTAACCCGCCTGGCGGTATTCCCGAGTGTGGCTGAATTTTCTGTACCAAGAGCAGTATCCCCGAGCCACACTCGGATTTGCATCGCTGGATCAGGGCAGCATTACTTACCTTGTCCCCTGGATCCAGCGATGCCCCCCCCTCCCCTGCTGTGTCAGCGCGCTGTCTTCCACCCGATTCACTCTGTGGGCTCCATTCCCTGCGAGCGTCATGTCGCACTGGGGGCGGAGACTGGCGGGAAATTCAAATAGTGAAACACAGTAAACATACAGTACACTGTGAGATGAGGTGAGAAGATGGTAGTTCCGTGCAGATGGTAAGTGTTCGTATGGTGGGTGGGTAGATGAAAATGCAACCCCTACTGTTACCTCCCTAAGAGGGGGGGTGTAAACAGTGTACAAAAAATAAATGTAGTAGGTGTAGCGCTGTTCAGAAACTTGGGATGATATGAGACTACCATATGTGTTAAAGTGCTGGTGCTAGGGGGTACTCAATTTTGCCATCCCAGGAGCGCCGCTGGAGGACCACAGAAGAGGAGGTTCAGGGCCACTCTGTGCAAAACCACTGCACAAAGGAGGTAAGTATGACATGTTTGTTATTTTTTTTTTTAAAAAACAAAGTTTTACAATGACTTTTAGGGCCGGTTCACACTTGCGCGGCGCGAATCGGCGTGAAGCGTCGTGAAGCGGCGCGATGCGGCGCTCGAGGCGATCTCAACGCGGCTTGTGAGGAGACTTCTATCATAGAAGTCAATGCAAGCCGCCTGAGATCGCCCTGAAAATAGTGCAGGGACCATTTTTCTAAGGCGGAGCGAAGCGATTCGCTCCTATTAGAACGGTTCCATTTGCACAGCATTGAGGCGAATTGTCAGGCGACTCAAGTGCCCTGACAATTCGCCTAGATGTGAACGGGCCGCGGGGTCGCGCCGCATCACGCCGCGTTAGTGTGAACCGGCCCTAAGTGAGTTATTCCTAGGAATTACAGGCCTACAATATAAAATGCCAAATTTCTATGCAAAACATTGTACCGTTTTTAGCAAAAATCTGACATAAACAAAAGTAGTATACCGCTCACATTTTTGTAAATATTTTATTCTATATTTTCATGTGACAACACTGAAGAGATGACCCTTTGCTACAATGTAAAGTAGTGAGTGTACAGCTTGTATAACAGTGCAAATTTGCTGTCCCCTCAAAATAACTCAAGATATAATAAAATATTTACAAAAATGTGAGGGGTGTACTCACTTTTGTGAGATACTGTAGATATTTGTACAAGGATATGGAAAACTGTAGCAACAATCACACACACACTCAAGTGGAAGTGGATTTAATGGTGTTTTTATTCAACTATACCAACTGTGTAACTATGCACATATTGTATATAATGACTAAAGTCCATTTTTTTCAAATGTTGTCTGGTTACAAATATGTCTGCTTTTATTAATTTCAGTTCTTATATAAAGGAAGTCATCAGTGACCAAGAGTGCTCTCTTACTCCAGTAGAAAAAGGCTTGAACCCTTACAAGAAAACATTCAGTTCCTGAAATGGAGAGTTCCTTTCATTTCTCTGACTGAGGCCTCCGGTTCAATGTCCAAGCCTGTCTCACACTTCCACCATTAGACCTGGACATCAAAGGTCATCAAGTCTGGGAATAAGCCCTCCTCACAATGAGGAGACATCTCTAATTGTCAGAGTGGGGGGGAAACTTGTTGGCCTTCTGGGTACAAGACCAGAACGTTGTTTCGCAGGGCTACAAGATAAATTTTTAGTCTTTACCTCCACCCCACTCCTGCTGTCAAAATGGACACCCTTCCCCCAGAAGCAGGTGGATCTTGAGGCTACTCTCCAACAACTCCTATTACAGGGGATTGCTATCCTAGTTTAAGAAACAGAGAGGCTTCGGGGGTTCTACTCTAGCCTGCCCACTGCCCCTCAAGGCAAGGGGAGGCATTCATCCCATTTTGGATCTGAAGACTCTCAACAAGTTCCTTCAGACTCCAAAACCTCATATCGAATCTGCCAGGTCAGTCATTGCTTCCCTTTAGCCAGGGGTATTTCGGGCTTCGGTGGACAATAAGGATGCCTATTTAGGCATCCCCTTCTTCCCTTCCCCCATCAACATTACTTGTGCTGTGGGCATGCAATATGTGCCCTTCCCTTTGGCTTGTCCATGGTACCTCTGATCTTCACCAAGGTATTATCACCTATCCTGACATATACTGTGCTCTCAGGGTATCCCCATCATAGGTAACCTAGATAACCTCTTCCGAACCTTGTCATCCTTCTATTCTAGATGATTCCCCCAAACCTTGTCAGCCAATGTTTGTCAAACAATGAAGACTCAGCTGAGGTTCAGATGGATTCTAAATCTCCAAAAATTAGCATTGGAATCCAACCATTGCTTTGAGTATCTGGGCCTGATTCTAGATATGGACAGGTCCAGGATTTTCCTCTCCCCAGACAAGCTCCTAGCCCTCTATTCCCATATTTGAACCTTGTGATCCAAGAGATTCTCACTCAAATATCCACTTTTGCATGAGGGTTCTGGGTCTAATGGTTTCTTTCAAAAGCAGTAGCATATACCCATGTTTTACTCCAGACCATTACAACTACAACCTTTTGGACGTGTGAGAGTGAAAGAAGCAGATTTTGTCTCTGGTTCATCCTATACATCTGATCAGCAAACAATATTAAAAGGAATATACTGCGCTCGTGAAATGCGTAAACAATAAATAATAAATAATGTGGTTTAGCTGCAACTTAACCATGTGAGAAAGAACATGTGTAGAACCAAGGAAATAAATAAAGTTGTGCTACAACATTCCAACAATAACATGAAATTGTGAAAACAAAAATTAATTAATCAACAATATCAATCTCTTAAAAAAGTCCATCAAGAAATGTCCATTCTTTGAACGATGACCTTATTCTTACCAGTTCTGCTGGATCCTTTGTTATAGAGGATCAAAGAAGCATGTGGAAATAATTCAAGATCTCTTCTCCTGGTGTCCCCTGGTCCACTCGACCTGTGAATACTCCTTCAGCATGTCACCGGTATTAGAAGCAGCGCCAACAAGGAACAGAAAGCACCGATAGCGTGATATCATTGATAGAAGTTTTATTTGCAAATGCCACTCAATACAGCGTCAAAATCCATGCAAAATGGAAAACAAACAATTGCGGTCAATGGAAGTGTCTCCTTGCCCTACTGGTTTAGTTCCAACAAACTTCTTCCGGGGCATGCCAATGATCACTATCAAAGATAGTCAACGATATCATGCTATCGGTGCTTTCTGTTCCTTGTTGGTGCCGCTTCTAATACTGGTGACACGCTGAAGGAGTATTCACAGGTGGAGTGGACCAGGGGACACCAGAGATCTTGAATTATTTCCCCAATAAGAGATCTTGAATGATTTCTGCATGCTTCTTTGACCCTCTATAACAAAGGGTCCAGTGGATCTGGTAGGAATACACCCTGCTTTGTGGTGATGCACTTGATGACGGATTAGAGCTAGTGTTGAGCGAACCCGGACTGTAACGTTCGGGTCCGTACCGAACTTTAGGGTGTCCGTGGCACGGACCCGGACCCGGACATTTCAAAAATCGTTCGGGTTCGGTCCGGGGTTCTGCTATTTTACTCCACGTGTTGAGAAGCTGCAGGGCAGCCAATCAACAAGCGTTTCACTGGTTTGCCCTTAGAAGCCATCACAGCCATGCCTACTAATGGCATGGCTGTGATTGGCCGGTGCATCATGTGACCCAGCCTCTTTATAAGCTGGAGTCACAGTGCTGCAGTCACATGCTCCTTGGGTTAGTATAGGGAAAGGTAGCTGACGGCGTGAGGGACAGATTTTAGCCATTTTAAGACCTGATCCTGCATCCTGAGATAGATTACTTTACTACTGCTGTCTGTGCTGTTGCTCTGAGGACAGATAGCAGAAATTAGAGATTTCACATACCGC
>BLSH010560358.1:231838-244277 GCA_018402905.1 Glandirana rugosa | reverse complement strand
TGGGCGACGTGTCACCACTTATGACACCTACGAAACATGGGACGTTCCCCACTGAGTAAGACCATTCACGTGTTGAATTCTCGTGCGATTCCTCGTGGTGTTGTGGTCTTTGTAGTCAGTGGAATAGACACATCACGTCGGTGTGTGACCCTTTTATTGCCAGTGGTTAGAGAAGGACCCTTTGTTGTTCGGAGGATAAATATACCAAAAGAAGTAAGAGTGTGAGAACGTATTTCTGATCACAACTCGCTTGGGTCTGACATTACAAGCCCAGGCATGGCTTGAAAGCCCACAGGCACCGTGCCTGGGCTGGAGTAAAATAGCAGAACCCCGGACCGAACCCGAACGATTTTTGAAATGTCCGGGTCCGGGTCCGTGCCACGGACACCCGAAAGTTCGGTACGGACCCGAACATTACAGTCTGGGTTCGCTCAACACTAGTCTTTATGCAAGAGTGTGAGAATGAAGAAAACCATATAAATAGGAGGCTTGTTGTTTCCCAGGAAGAGATTGGTGACCGTTATTTTCCCAGTGTGTGGCTGCACTACACAGATAAGGTGACTGATGTTTCTGGTGTTGTGGTGCTCCTTAGCGTGCTCTTAAGTTGTGCACTTACCAGAATGAGTCACCCCTTGCAGGGTACAAAGCATCCACAGTATTCACCACTGTGCAGCGGGTCTCCAGTTGGACCTCCTTTTCCTTCCTTCTCCTTGTTGTCCGTCCAGGTTTTACATGTGTGTGAAGAGAAAGCAATCCTCATAGAGTGATATCCTTTTAAAAGGTGTTTATTTCCAAATAAACCCACAATGGGTATTACAAGCTTATAGTATAAAACAATAAAACAGGAGACCGCGTGTAAAACTTTCAACGGTTCCTACCCAGGAAGTGATGCAATGATGCTGGTAAGCTCCGCTTTACGCATTTTGTCGTGCTGATGTCATCTGAAGCAGCAGCTCCAGATGTGTTTTGTTATCATGTACCTTAGATTGTATGGCAAAATTGAGTACCCCCCTAGCACCAGCACTTTAACACATATGGTATTCCCATATCATCCCAAGTTTCTGAACAGCGCCACACCTACTACATCTATTTTTTATATACAGTATACTGTAATCTGTCCCTAGTACTTTGTCCAGTGCCCTGCATGCACTTTTATATTATATATGCCATTCTTTCTGCCTGGAAACTTGAGAATGTCTATGGCATCCAAAAGCATATCTTTACATCAAAAGTGGTTTCTAATCAGCTAGAAAACAGCGATATTAAATAAGAATTATTTGCAGAATTGAGTGATACTGATTTGTGGGTAAATTCGTCATCAGACACTGAAAGTGACGACAGCGACAATTCTGCCACTGAGCAAAATTCAGTGTTTTTGATTTGATTACATTATTGAATACATTTTATTACTATTATATTATTATTTTAGATAATTATTCATAGTTATTTATTATATAATAATTTATGATTTCGTTTTTCAAACTTTATCTTACCTGGGATGTCTACTAGACTCTTGTTTGGACAGATTTAAAGTGGTAGTAAAGTCTCATGGTTTTTTGCCTTAATGCATTCTATGCAAAAAAAAAACCTTTTCTCAATAGTGACCCCCCCAGAGGCCCCCTTTTACTTACCTGAGCCTGTTCATTCTAGGGGCGGCTGCAAGCAATCCGCTCCAGTCTCACGGGTTCTCATTGGCTTGATTGATAGCAGGGGAGCCATTGGCTCCCGCTTCTGTCAATCAGGTCCAGTGACGGGGGGGCTGGGGGGCCGGGCCGAGTCCTGCTGTTTGTGTGAATACATGCAAACAGCAGGACATGGGAGCGCGCCCGCACGCGTGACCCCAGAGAAGCTTTCCTGTTAAGGCACCTCTACAGAACTGTATGTGTTTCATGGCCTTTATAGCATCAGGCATCTGTTTTCCAGACTTTCAAGGCTGCAACCTGGTCTTCTGTTGCTAAGATTGCTAAATTTTACCAGGTGGATGTTCAGGCCTCTTTTGATGCCAGTTTCAGGTGTAAAGGGCTTCACACTGTTCTCTGATTTTTTGAGCCCTCTGTTTGCTGGTTTGTTACAAAGACCTGATGGCATTTGTTTCCCACCCATTGGGCACATTGCTTTTGGACGTCACAATTTTCTAAGACTGAGTACACATACACATAGATTATTTTCATTGAAGAAATGGGCTGGGCGAAAATAATTAAACACATTCCTCCATCCATACTATACAATGTGGATGAAGTATTCCTTCATCCACATTGTATAATGTAGATGAAGGAATCAGTGGCTATTGTATTCTGACATCCGTAGCTGGCACCTCTCAGAAAAAGCTGGATACCAGCTGCATCTGATTGGATGCAGGTGCTTTTTGCCTGACATATTTCTACTTGGCTTCAATTTTTCGATCAAAGGATGTTGCAAGGTTAACCACTTCAAGACTAAGCCTGTTTCTTGAATTTGGTGCTTACGAGTTAAAAACAGGTTTTTCTGCTATAAAATTACTTAGAACCCCCAAACATTATATTTTTTTTTCTAACAGCCTAGAGAATAAAATGTCATTGAAAAACTTTATGTCACACCGTATTTGCGCAGCGGTCTTCCAAGCGTGTTTTTTTTTTAATAAATTCAGTTTTTTTAGTTAAAAAATAAGAAAACCGTAAAGTTAGGCCAATTTTTTTCCATATTGTGAAAGATAATGTTACGCTGAGTAAAATGATACCCAACAAGTCATGCTTCAAAATTGCATATACAGAGGAGGTCTAGTACTAGAATTGTTGCTCTCGCTCTAACGATCGCGGCGATACCTCACATGTGTGGTTTTAACACCGTTTTCATATGTGGGCGGGACTTACGTATGCGTTCGCTTCTGCGCGTGAGCTTGGCGGGACAGAGCGCTTTAATTTTTTTTTTTTTATTATTTATTTTGCTTTTTACTTTTTATTTTTACACTGTTCTTTTTTTTAAAAAAAAATTGATCACTTTTATTTCTATTACAAGAAATGTAAACATTCCTTGTAATAGAAAAAATCATGACTGGTCCTCTTAAATATGAGATCTGGGGTCAAAAAGTCCTCACATCTCATATTTACACTAAAATGAAAAAAAAAAAATCAGAAAAAAATGACAGGCCAAAAAAAAAAAGGCCCTTTAAGACCGTTGGGCGGACGTGACTTCTTCAGCCGCTCAGTCAGATCCCGGACACTGGGGGGAGAGGATCGGATCATCTCCGCCGCTGCCGGTGGGTCCGGTAAGCAGCGGAGATGACCGAAAAGCGGCGGGAGGGGGGGCACCTCTCCCGCAGCTGATAAAAATCATCTTGCGGCGAATCTGCCGCTAAAACCACTTTTGTCTTACAGGGAATAGCCTGCTGAAAAAAATGGTATCTGAATGCAGGCACCATTCAGATATCACCGCTCAAACCCAAGGACGTCATATGACGTCCGGCGGTACGGAAGTGGTTAATGGCCCCTCAGATGACAGAAGGGATAATTCTCTAGTACTACTTTAAGTTACAGAGATAATGCCACTGTTATCCTGTTGTTGGAGTGCAAAAAACAATGGTGTGCTTTACTGTTTTTTATTTTTTATTTTTCTTTAGAAAGTTTTTCTTTAACAAAATAAAGCTTTGTATTTTAAAGTCCATGTTTTCAACAGCAGCCAAATTAGAAAAATTCTCCCACACCCCCACGGGGTCGCCAGCTAAGGGGGGGCAACCATCCCAGACGACGGCGCAGAAAAACAGCGGGTCTGACAGGCCGAGCCAGACCCAGTCAATAGCAGATCAGGGCATGGACCCCAGCGGGAGCGGCGCCTGTGGAGGGGGAGACTCTGTATTATCTACCAGTTCAACTGCGCCTTCTCCCACGGAGCCCTCACTATTGGAAGTGTTGCAAGCCGTCAATATGTGTAAAACATCTATATGCGAGCTCTCAGAACAAACAAAAGGCATTAGAGAAGAAATATTTCACATTCGCCATGACATTCAAAAGATACACGAAAGGACAGCAGCTGTGGAGGAGAGGGTCAGCGCACTGGAGGATGATTACAATCTATCAAAAGAGCTACTTCGGGATCTAGAAGAAAAGGTGAAAAAATGTACCTCCAAAATGGACGATATGGAGAACAGGCTCCGGAGAGACAACGTGAGAATAATCGGCTTACCGGAGCAAAGTGAGGGGGCAAACCCTGTGGGATTTTTGGAGGAGTGGCTTAAAGAGACCTTGGGGGAAAATACACTATCCCCCCACTTTTTCATAGAGAGAGCACATAGGGTGCCATCCCGTCAATTACAGCCAGGAAGTCACCCAAGACCTTTCCTAGCAAAGGTGTCCAACTTTAGGGACAGGTCTACTATTCTTCAAAAAGCCAGGGAAAAGGGGGACATCTTTCACAAGGGGGCAAGAGTCTCTATATATCCAGACTTCTCTCCGGATCTTCAGAGGCAAAGAGCCAGGTTTACGGAAGTGAAGCGGGCTCTACTCCAATTAAAGATCAAATACGCTCTATTATACCCTGCACGCTTAAGGGTTACTACAGCTGGGGGTGTGCAATTCTTCAATTCACCGGAGAGCGCTCAGAGATGGGTGGAAGAGAACGGAGAGAAATCACGGGCGGTTTAAGAGGGCTAGTGGAACCTAGGGAGAGTAGGGAAATAAGAAGACACAACAAAAGATAGAAAACAAGGACAAGGATCATTGCTAGATATAGGCCTCTACCGTTTTGGTACTTCGCTGCACTGTTATTATGGCCCTACCCAGCCGCTTGTGGGTTCTGGGGTCCTGCGGGGTCTTTTCACTGCTGGAGCTTTTTTGTTTTTTCTGTTTTTTTTTTACCCTCTGGAGGGGGGCTGGGACGGAACGCCGCAAAAGGGAAACAGGAGTGTCAGTGTGAGCAGTTTGGAGGGGAGAGCAAGATGGGGGCGGGAGGGATGGTGAGAAAGAACGTAGATGGCTCACACTGGAGATGGCAGGTCACAAGTAATGCCTTCAAGGGCAACCTGGTTAGGTTAAGAGATGGGAGGGAGGGGGGTTTGGTGTAAGGGGTGAGATTGAGGAATGTGTGTGTGTATGTCTGAAGCCTGGACCTGGGGCCTGTGTCACAGAAAGGTTTATTAAGGGTTTGTTTAGGGTAAAAAGATTTATGGGGAAAGAAAGGAAGGAAAAAAGAAAAAAAAAAGGAAAACACTCACTCACGATTTTTACACTATAGTTGATTATTGGTTCACTGGAATTGCATGGTGTAGAAGAGGTGATGTATTCACCCCTTCTGAAGGGGGCGGTTCCATTTCGGATGACATTAAATATAGGGGGATGGATGCACAAAACACGTCCCAATATTTGGAAAAATTAACTGCACAAGTTGATCACAATTATAGAAGATTTGGGGTACACTATGATTACATTTGCAGGGGTTAGTGAATGGGGTAATTTATTTCCCTATCCTTCTAGATGAGGGGTAACAGTATTAAAATAGCATCATGGAACGTCAGGGGGCTAGGTAACCCGATAAAAAGATCTGCCGTGCTCTCGTTTCTGTATGTTTGCCAGGCGGATGTACTGTGCCTGCAGGAGACACACTTCACCAAGGGATCTATCCCTTATAGTGGGGTCAAGGGATTTCAGACCCAGTACCACTCGACTCACTCCACCTATTCTAGGGGGGTGAGCGTTGCAGGCGCAGTAGAATCGATAGGTATGGCAGGTATATTCTGTTACATTGTGTGATGGGAGGTACAGAATTGATTCTTGCAAATATATATATCCCACCACCATTTAGTGTAAATGTCTTAAAGGAAGCTTTGGAGTTCACCTTGGACTCCTGTAACATTCCAGTTATGATAGTGGGGGATTTCAATGCAGTCACAGACGAGGGTAAGGATAGACTCCCAGTAAGGCCCAATATTAATCGACAGGCAATAGGTAAATTCCCTCAGTTCCTGGAGGAGGTGGGGTGGGCGGATGTTTGGAGATCTCGGAACCCTGAGGCCCGACAATTCTCCTGTCAGTCGGCGACACATGCCACCCTCTCCAGGATAGACTTGGTCCTGGGGAATGAGCAGGCCTCACGCATAATTAATAGCATTTTGTATTTGCCGAGGGGCCTGTCGGACCACTCGGCATTGGTGTTTTCAATAGAGTTGGAGGGCCAGCTGGTCAAAAGGAACTGGAGATTTGCTCCACACTGGCTGGAGCTATTGGGGGAGCCTGAAAGAACTCTTAAAGCACTAGAGGAATTCATAGAGATTAACAAAGATACTGTGCCAGGGGAAATAGCCTGGGATGCACTGAAAGCATTCCTGCGGGGATTACTAATACAGCAAATAGCCAGGATTAAAGGGGAATCAAAGAGATGGGAGGTGACAGTTAAGGAAGAAGTGGACAGAGCCGAGGAACAATACATACTAAATCCAACTAATGACAATTACAAACGCTTATTAGCTCAGCAACAGAGTTATAGAGCGGCGCTGTTTAAAAAAGAGGAAAACAAGAGGCTTACGGGGAGATTAAAATCATATGTGGAAGGAGAGAGCGTTGGAATAACACTGGCCTCCCTGATTAGGACTAATTCCTCCTCCAACACAGTGCTGGCAATAAGGCTACCTGGGGGGAGAATTACATCACATCCTAAGGAAATAGCAGGAGAGTTCAGAGGATATTATGAAAAACTTTACCGAGCCCAAGATATGGAGCAGGAGGGGAGGATGGAGGAATTCTTTAGAAATGTGAGGCTCCCCAGCCTCACAGAAGAGGAAAAGCAGGAGTTGGAAGCCCCGTTAACACTGGAAGAGATACAGAAAGCAGTAGGGGAGATGGCGGGTCAAAAATCCCCAGGGCCAGATGGTCTTCCGGTTGAGATCTACAGGCGATTTGGAAGCATTCTGCTCCCAGAACTCCTGAGGGTAGCACAAGAGGCCATTAGAAACGGGAGACTTCCCCCCTCAATGAGAGAGGCAACAATTATAGTGTTACCGAAAGAAGGCAAAGACCCGCTGGATACTGCCTCATATAGACCAATATCACTTCTATGCTTGGACACTAAGATTCTGGCAAAAGTGCTGGCTGGTAGAGTGAAGAAGGTCATCCAGAGGCTTGTTCACCCGGACCAGTCAGGATTTATTCCCCATCGATCAACTAGCATCAACATTAGAAGGGTATTCCTGAACCTACAGATTAAGACAAAAAACCCGGGTGCTAGAGCCATTATATCCCTGGATGTGATTAAAGCATTCGACAGCCTGGACTGGGGATATCTTGGACGGGTCCTGGAGGAGTTGGGGTTTGGCCCTACTTTTAGAAACTGGATTAGAGCACTATACAAAGATCCAAAGGCCAGTGTCCAAGTTAACGGAGTGGGCTCCGAGGGGTTTCGACTGGAGAGGGGGACAAGGCAGGGGTGTCCTTTATCTCCCCTGCTCTCCGCCCTTGCGATCGAGCCCCTGGCATCGGCAGTAAGAACTGCAAGGGATCTGACGGGATTTCAGAGATCCTATGGAGAAGAAAGGATAGCTCTCTATGCAGACGATATATTATTGTTCTTGGGGGACTCTCAGATCTCATTAGCCTCAGCAATTCGTCTTGTAGAGGACTTTGGATCCTTTTCTGGACTGAGGATAAACTAGGAAAAATCCGTGTTGATGCCAGTTGACCCCCTGACCGCTCCACTCCCAAAGCTTGCCGCCAGAATGGAAATAGCAGACAAACTGAAATATCTTGGGATAGTTTTCACAAGAGATCCGGCAGGCTTTATGGAAAATAATATGCTCCCTCAGTTAAATAAATGGAAAAACAAAGGGGAAATCTGGAAACATCTTCCCTTATCATTAAGTGGAAGATGTAACCTGATTCGGATGATATGGCTCCCACAGTTGCTATATATTCTCCATAACACCCCAATTTGGATCCATAAATATTGGTTCTGCAGAATCGACACTCTATTTAGAAAGTTGATCTGGAAAGGGCGGACTCCCAGGATCCGGTTGAAAACCCTTCAACTTCAAACAACAGAGGGGGGTTAAATCTTCCCCACCCAGGGAGATACTATCAGGCAGCACAACTACAGCACCTGGCGGGATGTGGGAAGAGAGAGGGGATAGATGGGAACAGCCGTTTGATGTTGGAATGTACCCCGCACGAAGCAATAATAGAGGCATTAGAGGCAAGGTCCTTCAGTCCCGAGACACCCACGTTGAAAATGGTCACCAAAATATGGAGCCAGGTTAAGAAGCAGATGGGCTATAGTGGAATCTTAGAAAACACCCCGTTATGGGACAATAATCAGCTACAGGAACTTCGAGAAATTGGAACAATAGGGGAATGGAAAAATCTGGGCATTAAGTACGTAGCACAGTTATACGCTGGGGGACATATGAAATCATTTTCAGAGTTAAGAGAGGAATTTGGGATCGCAAAGCACTCCTTCTACAGATACCTCCAGATTAGGCACGGGATGATTAAACAGTTTACAAATGTACAGGTGGAAGTGGTTGATATGCCTATTATGAGTGCAGTGTCGGGCGCGGGCAGTAGCAAAGGCCTGATCTCGAGCCTATATGGAAGTCTGGGAAAGGGATCGGGAGGACAAGAGGGAACCCTCCAGCTAAAAGCTAGGTGGGAGGAGGACGTGGGCCCCCTGACGCAGGAACAGTGGGGAGAAGTATTAAAAGCATGCCCTCAGGCCTCGATGGCCCCCTCACAGAGGGCCTCTCAGCTGTTCATGCTTCACAGGGTTTATTACACTCCCCAAAAGCTCTTTAGATTCGGAACTAGACAGGATGATAAGTGCCCCAGATGTCAGCAAACGGGGGATCTCCTGCATATGATGTGGAGATGTCCGAAGCTATTTAGATATTGGGAAAGGGTAGTGCAAACGATTAACTTAACGTTTAGAACTAAAGTGAAACTAGAAGCCAAACAATGTATATTAAGTGCAGTGGAAGACCTGACTTTGGCAATAGTGTTCAATTGCTTATTTCAAGCAAGGAGATTGATTGCACAAAAATGGCAGGCGACATCTCCCCCAACATATGAAGAATGGGAAAAAATGATGGATGAAACACTGTGGAAGGAAAGGAGTATTCACATAAAGAAAGGTAATTTTTCTAAATTTAAGAAAAAATGGGGCACTTGGTTGGCCAGCAGGGGGTACCCTCCTTAGAGGGAGTCTAGCTGGGGAACCAATGGTAAATAATGCCCAGGTAGGGGATCCAGGCCAAAAGATGGTGTGTGAGTAGGTGTATGAATGTCGGGAGAATGTGGGGGGGGGGTTGGGGAAAGAGGGGGGCGGGGGTATGGGGTAGAAATGAAATAAGAGGAGTGTTGTATTAATCCTTCTCCCACCTCATACCTGTTGTACTTTATGTCGGGTGAAGGTGTTGGTTTTAGTACATCAGTGGAGAAACGTTTACTGTTTAAATATCACTATTATGGAACTTAGTCACTTATTATGCAAGCAAGGTAAAACTTGCAGTAACTGTAACAAAACGAAAGAAATTAAACAGGGGGTGAAGGGGAAGAGGGACGCAAGTACCACAATGATGCAACCAATGAAGGAAACGTCTAAGACTGATAAGTTATGATAGACTCCTTTGGTGAGGTTATCTGAGTGGAAGAAAAAAAAAAAAAAGAAAAAAAAAAAAAGTCCATGTTTAGGGCAGAGTATAAAAATATAACCATTCCTGTAGTGTCTGACACATTAAGAATTAAATTACACATTTCCAATACTGCTTCGAAAATAGTACAAAGGTATGCACTGATAAATTGTATAATAATTACACCTCATCCCCCAGCAAATTGAAGATCGGGTGCGCTAAAACCTAGCCACAAGTAGCATGTGTAGGGGCTTCAGCAACAAGAGAGTTTTCTAGTTTCCAAATATGCTAGTAAACCCAGTGATCCCAGCCAAACATCTGTTTGACTGAATTGTTCAATTATAAAGTTGTACCTACTTGTAAAGTAGGCTGTGACTGCTTTTGTGCATGGTGCTGCAGGATTAGACAATAAGAATATTCAAACCCCAGAATTAACATTTTATGGACAAGGAATTATGCTATTGTATAGTTAAATGGAGGCTGGCATATGTAATGATCTCTTTGAGGCTTTTCATTTTTCATTCTTAAAATGCCTAATACATGAGTGCCCAGAGCTGTCACCAAATAGAGATAAAAATATGGGACACAGTGGTCAAACAAGGAAGAAGCATCATTATATTAGAATAGGATTATATTAAATTTACCATTTAGGATGATGGGCCATTCCTTTCACATTTCTCATCATTGTCATCTTTGACGTGGGCCTATTGACTGGAACAGAACAATTCTTTTAAATTGTTCACTGTCCATGTTTCTGACTCTGGGCTTGTTGATGGTGACAGAAATCTTTTCTTGTTCCTCATTACGTTTATCCCCAATCTAATGAAGACAGTGACAAAAAAAACAAAAAACCTCTTTCTCCACATATGCAAACCAAATTCGAACTGACATTGAACCTGTAAATTCAATATAATTCCACCCATATAACGCCTGCCGTGGAGATCCTCCTCCCCTCTTACCTCCTCTTTTCCTTTATCTCCCCTCTTTTTCTATTGTACTCATTTTTTATTCTCTAGATTGTCTATGTATCTTGATGGGATTTTTGTCTGCTTTTTTTCATCTCTTTATAGAAAACTACTTCCTTTTATTCAGCACTGTAATCTCTCCAGGTTTGATGAGAGATCTCAAACCCCTCTATGTTCTTGTTGTTTATTGTTCTCAATTGTTGTGTGAGAGTTATGAGTGTGCTCACTTCATAATATGGAAATATGCTTTGTTCCTATTTCTTTTTTGAAGATAGTGCTTATGAAATGTCTATTGCAGCTGATGTTTGAAACTCATATTGGGCCTGCGACACTCCTCTACCAAATTATATTTTATTATCTTAGATGGTCCTTATCCACAAGGCAGTTATTGTGTGATTATCCCTATTAAGAACATGATCAACACTTAACTGTGTAAACCATACTCTATGTTTTCTTTTATGCTGTTATTGTATTGAGCATATTAAACTCAATAAAAATATAACAATTTCTGATATAATTCCTGACACTGTAGATGAATGCAAAAAGTATTCAAGCAAGACAATACATGTAAAGATATTATGCCCCATAGCAGAAAATGAGAGAGCTTGTACCTTTTTTTGAAACCTGCATGAATCAGCTAAACAGGGAGAGGGCTTTTGGCACATTAGTTAGAAGAACTGCAGTAGATGTTATACACAGACAATGAAACGTTTTTCTAGCAGATATTAGGATACAAGGGTAACAATCTTTGCCTCAGGTCCAGAATGGAGAACAAATATCATACATGAAGATAGTTTTTAAGGTGATATGTTAACATCTCACAATACTTAAAAATGTATTTTTCTGGTTCTGTATGTTTTTACTTACTAAAGCTGGGTTCACACTTGTCCGACAAATGGACAGACATTGTGAGCACAAATCGCATTACGTCACAAAATTAATGTTTCCCTATGAGAGCCGTCTTAACTGGTCCGACACAAGTTGGTCCGACTTTGAAAAAGGTTCCTGTACTACTTTGGTCTGACTTTGGTCCTACTTCAGCCCATTGAATATCACTGAAGTTGGATCAAAGTCGGATCCTTGTTCTAACCATCTGACTTGTGACATCCGACTTGGTGATTACAGTAGCAGTAAAAGGAATTAATTTCACACTGGGATTGTTTTGATTGGTCAAAGGACAAGTCACTATCTCAAAGTCACAGCAAAATCTTATCTTGTTCATTCAAGTCAGATGGAAGTAGGACCAAAGTAGGACAGAAGTAGGACCGATGTTGCAGGGCAAAGTAGGATCAAAAGTCTGACCGTTTTTGTGTCGGATAGTGTGAACCCAGCCTAAAGGAAATTTAGGAGATTCAAAAGGAATACCCATAAGTAGAGTTGAGCGAACTTCTGGAAGTCCGGGTTCTGCTGGTTCGGCCGAACTTCGGGACAAAGTCCGGGTTCGGGTCCGGACAGAACCCAAACTTTGTCCCGGACCCCAAACCCCATTGAAATCAATGGGGACCCGAACTTTTAGGTACAAAAATGGCTGTAAAAAAGTCCTGGAAAGTCCTAGAGGTCTGCAAAAGGAAGGAAATGGGGGTAAGGGTGGGACAAGTGCCCTACAAAGAAATGGGGACAGGGAAATAACTAAAAGCATTTTTAAAAAAATAATTTCATAAAAAAATCAAAAATGGAGGTGGATGTGGACCATCTTCAAACTGGGTCTGAAAAGTATTAATTAATGGTAGAAGCCATATCACTGTTCTAACACTTTAACTAAAACCGGGAGAAACCATACTACTGTTCTGAAAACATCTGGACCGTGAACAGGGTGGGAATGGGGGTAAAGGAAGGAAAACGTCTGGAGATCCTGAAAGGTCCTGAAAAAATGTCGGTAAAAACATGGATT
>BLSH010560358.1:209677-229237 GCA_018402905.1 Glandirana rugosa | reverse complement strand
CCCCCCCCCCCCCCCCCCCAATCCTTCACAGCAGATGCAAAGTCTTATACTCACCTATTAACAGTATACAGCCTTTCAATTGGAGTAAATAGGATTTTTCGCACATGTGCAAAAAAAGTCAGATTATTGAGAGAGTTTGCAGCACTAGCTTTCTATGGTATGCACAGGGGCAGCCTCTGAGGAGCATGGACAAGTAAGTAGAAGGCTTTGGGTGAGCTACCAGAAGGTAGGAGAAGGAGGTGACTTCAAGTGCATCTAAACCCAAAATCAAAAATGTATTGCTTACCGGTCCTTAACCACTTCAATACAGGATATTTATACCACCTTCCTGCCCAGACCAATTTTCAGCTTTCAGCGCTCTCACACTTTGAATCTCAATTACTCTCTCATGCTCCACTGTACCCAAACAAAAGTTGTATAATTTTTTTCTCATAAATAGAGCTTTCTTTTGGAGGTTTTTAATCACCGCTGGGTTTTTTATTTTTTGCAATATAAGCGAAAAAAGAGCAAACATTTTGAAAAAAAAACACCTTTTTTTAGTTTCTATTGTAAAATTTTGCAAAAAAAGTAATTTTTCTTTATAAATGTGGGCCAAAATTTATACTGCTACATATCATTGGTAAAAATAACCCAAATTAGTGTATATTATTTAGTCTCTGTGAAAGTTATAGAGTCTACAAGCTATGGTGCAAATCATTGAAAATTGAACACACCTCTATCATTACAGACAAGGCAGTAGCCCAAGAAAAAATATGGAAACCATGGATGGACCACTTTGTGCCCTCTAACTTTGACTACAGTCTACTCACCCCTTGAACCTGCTTACGGCCGTCTGAATATATAAATCATAGACACTAGACACGAGATTTTCATAATACATCCCCTGTGAGATGCAAAGTACCCCGGGACACCTCCTACCACATATCCCACTCCCCATCCTATCCCCCCTCCTCTCTCCCTTACCATCTACTTCCTTTTCCTTACTTTCCGCCACTTGGGCAGTTTGTCTCACTATACCGCTCATTCCAGTCATGAACAAGTTCTTAGTCTATCACCTCTTCCCTGAGCTCATGTGGAGTTACCCGCCTGCCCGGGTGCAGCTTGTCCCCACTGGGGCGTCGGGGCAGACGGATAACCATTGATACATTCTACTCTGGTGAACTTAGCTAATAAGTACGTACTCCCGGAAGATATATTTTTTTTTGCTCCTCTTGTACTTATTCCCCCTCAATTCCATAGACAGAGCCTTGATGTTATGCTCAGTTTCATTCTCACTTATGTACTTGCTATTCCGCAATTGTGAGACTATTTGTGTTACACCTTGTATGTACATGTCTTCAAGTTAACTAATAAAATCTTTGAACAAGAAAATTGATCACACCTGATGTACTGACGGCCTATCTCATTTCGTGAGACACTAACAAGCCAGTAAAGTACAAATATCCCCCAAATTACCCCTTTTAGGAAAGTAGACATTCCAAGGTATTTAGTAAGAGGCATGGTGAATTTTTTATGAAGTTTGTAATTCCCACAATTCTTTGCAAAATGAATAATTTTTCTTTTTTTTTTTATTTCTCACACACAGCATATGCATACTTGCAAAGACACCCCAAAATACATTCTGCTACTCCTCCTGAGTATGGTGATACCACATGTGTGAGACTTTTACACAGCCTGGCCACATACAGAGGCTTAACATTGAAGTAGCACGTTTAGGCGTTCTACGAGCATAAATTACACAACTCATTTCTCAACCACCTATTACACTTTTGAAGGCCCTGAAGCATCAGGACAATGGGATTGCCCACTAAACAACCCCATTATTGAAAGCTAACACCCCAATGTATAATCTATGAGGCATAATGAGTCTTTTGAACATGTCATTTTTTTTTCAGAAGTTTTTGGAAAATGTGGAAAAAAATTAAAACCCATTTTTTTACACAAAGTTGTCCATTTATAAGATATTTCCAACACATAGCAAGTACATAGCAAAAATGACACCCCAAAATACATTCTGCTACTCCTCCTGAGTATGGTGATACCACATGTGTGAGACTTTTACACAGCCTGGCCACATACAGAGGCCCAAAATCCATCACCAGGTGTTCTAGGGACATAAATCACACACATAAATTCCTGCCAACTTATTACATTGTTGAAGGCCCTTCATATTTCTAACACATAGCATGTACTGTACATACCAATTACAAACCAAAATACATTCTGCTGAGCAAAGAGTAAAGAAAGGATTACCTGCAGTTTTAGCAGTGCAGTGGTCAACAGAGGAGAGCATCGGTCTAGGCAGCAGGCAGGAACGTGGACAGCGACAGCAAAACAGGCAGCGGGCAGGAATACTGTCCATAGTCAGTACAGGTAAAGATATTGGCAGCACAGTCAAAGCATTGGTCCAGGTAGCAGGCAGGGATGTGGTCTGCAGCAGCAAAAGGATCGTCCATGCAGCAGGCAGGAATACTGTCCATAGTACAGACAGCAGGCAGAGATATGGTCAGTGCAGCCAAAGTATTGGTCCAGTCAGCAGGCACATGGTCCATAAAAAGTCCTGGGTCAGTGCAGGCAGAGATATTGTCAGTACAGCCAAAGTATTTGTCCCGGCAACAGGCAGAACCATCCAACTTATGGCCTCGGTCACGAAAGAATGGGGACAGGGGTAGAGGCTTCTCCCACCCAAAATGCTTTGAAGCCTCTGGACACCAGACCCTGTTCTGGGAATTACAAAGATACAATAACTGGTTTTCTCAAATGAGAACATCATTCTGGAGCCCCTCACATATGCGGGACCCCTGTGTAGCAGGGTGAAAGATCAGTCCAAGGGGCAGGCAAAAACATGGTCAACAGGCCGAGGTCAGTGCAGGTAAAAAGCAGAAATAGACAGTAGGCAGAGGCATAGTCGATACAGTCCAGGGTCAGTTCACGTGAAAGGCAGAAATATGGTGGATAAATAATGCAGACGGCAGGCAGAGGCATAGTCAATAAACAGGCCAGGGTCAGTTCACATGGAAGGCAGCGGTATGGTTGGTTGAGGCTCCAGGGAAATAATCAGCACAGGAATTGAAAATGGGGAAATTGCAGTCTATTTGAAATATGGGCTAATAATTTACAAGTATGAAAAGCATTCTCCGATGCAAAGGCCAGGTTGGGAGGGACAATGGGGACTGGTGTATTTACTAACTCCTCTTTTGCTGCATACCCAACATTTTTTTTTTTGGCTTCTTCTTGAAGCCCCCCCCCCCATGAATTGATTGTACTCGTGGATACAATGAGGCTTTTCAACGGGACCGCATCTTCTGAGAAGTTCCACTGAGGTGGCATTGTGGATGGTGGACATGATGTACATATCTTTCTTATCCCTTCACTATACAGCCAATATGTCCTCGTTCCTGAGGCTTGCTGATGCCCCCTTTTGTAGTTTTGTATTGACTAGACACTGTGGGAAGCCCTTTCTGTTTTTTCTTGCTGTACCGCAGGCCAAAGTATCCTTGCAATATAGGTGGCGGAAAAGGGGCAAACGCATATAATAATTGTCCATGTAAATATGATATCCTTTTTTGAGGAGTGGGTATGCCAATTCCCAGACAAGTTACCCACTTATTCCCATGTACGATGGACAGTCAGGGGGCTGGAGATGGGAATCTTTGCCTTCGTATACATGAAAGGTGTGCACGTATCCAGTGTAACTTTCACAAAGCTTGTTGAGTTTTAATCCGTACCTGGCCCTCTTACTGGGGATATACTGCTTCATTCCCAGGTGGCCTGTGAAATGGACCAGGGATTCGTCCACGGAGATATTCTGCTCAGGGATATAGAGTTCAGCAAACCTTTTAGAAAAAAAACAATTAGGGGGCGAATTTTAATCAATCTATCAAAGTCGGGATGATTTGGGGGGGGGGGGGCACTGCGAGTTATCACTGAAATGCAGGAACTGCATTATCATGTCATAAAGGTACCCAGTCATAACAGATGAAAAAATTGGCATATGGTGGATGGGGTAGGTAGACCAATATGTGTGCAGTTCATTTTTTTCGTAATCCCCATGTTGAGCATAAGGCCAAAAAATAATTTAAGCTCCTCCACGGTTAGACGTCTCCATTCAAAAGGACGGGCATAGAATGAGTTGGGGTTGTTCCGAATGTGTTGTTGGGCATAAAAGTTTGTCTTGTCCACTATGCTTTGCACTAGCTCATTAGGGAAAAATACATTTAAAAAATCAATTTCGGAAAAACCTTCCGTGTTGGCCTGCACGCCTGGCTGTGCTGGGAAAGGGGGATTGTGGCTGACCCTGTGCTAGAGGGCAGCCACAGTGGGTTTGCCAAGGAATCTAAAAGCTGGGTATGGGCCCTTATTATTTGCTGTGAAATTCCAGTGCTTGTACTGGGCGTCTCCTCCTGCAGTCTAGCGTTATTGGCATTTGCCGATTGGCCATTAGGGTCTCTGGCGCTGCTGGTAGCTGCCTGGTCTTCAAACCGCCTTCTTTTCCGACAGACTACTTCCTTCTCAAATTCAGATTATACACTGTCTTCAATGCGCTGGCATTCCAAATCAGAACCGGAATCGGAACTGTATTGGAATCGGAACTGTAACTGAGCAACGAGAGCTCCCCGCTGCTCTTATCGGTCAGGCTTAGAATTTGATATGCCTCTTCTGGAGTGTATACCCTTTGGGACATGGTGGCTGTATGACAGGTGATACTGATGGACTGCTCATCAGGGACTAATAGGCTGCTCGTCAGGGACTAGTGGGCTGCTCATCAGGGACTAATGGGCTGCACGTCAGGAACTAATGGGCTGCACATCAAGTAGTTTTTTTGGCTGTACGTCAGGTACTGCTGGGTTGCAGGACAGGCACTGATGGGCTCACGGGACAGGTACTCAATTGGGAAGACAGGTACTCAGCAGGGTGCAGGTACTCTGATGGACTGACAGGTACTCTGATGGACTGACAGGTACTCTGATGGACTGACAGGTACTCTGATGGACTGACGGGTACTCTGGTGGACTGGCTGGTACTCTGATGGACTGGCTGGTACTCTGATGGTATGGCAGATACTCTGATGGACTGACAGGTACTCTGATGGACTGACAGGTACTCTGATGTGATGATAGGTTACTCTGATGAGCTCACTGACAGGTGCTCAAATCGGAGTACAGGTACTCTGATGAGCTAAGACAGGCACTCTTTATTTTAGGTGGGGCACAATCGGGGCACAGTAAATGGTACACAAATGTGGTAATTCACTGTTCCGCTCTCTTCTCCTCACACTGGATCAGTGTGTGAGGAGAAGAGCCCGGTAACAGTGCGTTACCGGCGGATTGTTTACATTTATGACTGGCTGTGATTGGACACAGCTGGTCACGTGGCAAAGAGCCATTTCTTTGGCTTTTTACCCTGATCGGGGCTGGGCTTTGTCCGAGAGACAAGCCTCCCCCCCGATCGCCCCGCTGAGCGTCCCCGATGACGCGCACCACCGCGGTCACGTATATCAACAAAGTGGCCGGCTGTGATTTCATTGTCTCTTTACCTCGATCGGGGAGGGGCTGTGTCCCGAGGGACACGATCGATCCGCGATCACCGCACTGTGGGCCCCCAGGGGCCCGCAGTAGTGGCGAAAATCGTCGAACGTCATATGACACCGCCCGGATCGAGGGAGGGTTCCTGCCGACATCATTTTACAATGACTCAGTAGGGAACTGGTTAAATGTAATGGCTGCATTCATTTTCTTTTTTCATGCTTTTTTTTTTCTTTACGTGCCCCTGGCAATCCTGCAAATGACACTCTTCCTATCCTTTCATGGCAACACTTTTATCTCCACTGTGTCTATGGGAGCAACCATGATTATGATGCAGGCTGAATATAAATATAGAATAAGAAACCATGCTAATGGAAAACAAGTTAAAGTGTGTGAAGTATTAGCGGCAAGCATAGGCAATATTAGCTGTTAGGCGATATTAACCATAGCAAAAAGTTACCAATACATAAAAATGTACTACGCTAAATACAAATGTGAAATACAAAACATGTATGGTATTAAAAATTAGCAGTGTATAATAAATAAGGTCTGTGTATTTTCTTAAACAATCCACACAGGAGGACAATACTGTGCATCCAATGCAGTTAGCCAACCTTCCCCACAAATACTTCACAAGAGGCTTATCTGAACTACATGACCCTTAAATCATAGAAAGATCATGTAAGGTTTGCAGGTAAAACCAACTCAGTAGTACACCACAAGGACCACCTTTGGTTACAAGCTGGACATAGGTTCACATAGATGTACTCAGTTTGGTATATGTAGGACCCCCAAGCACTCCAAACATTACCATACAGGGCACCATCCAGTAAACTCCCATTGTTGATTTTTACCTATAGGTAAGCCTATAATAAGGCTTACCTATTGGTACAGTAAATTTCTTCTAAACATGCACCGCTTAGGAGATATTTACTTGCGAAGCCGCCGGTGACGTCAACGGTGCATGTTCTCTGAAGGAACAGCCACCCGTGCCGTTCCTTTAGAGTCCTATGCCATGAACAGTCCTGTGCCATGAACAGTGCCATGAACATTGCGGCTTATCCAATCAAAGGGCCGAAGCCCGCTAACCAGGAAGGAAGCCCAGGGGAAGATGGAAGTCCTGTCAGCAGTGACAGTGCGCAGCTGAAAGGCTTCGTTTTAAGGTAAATTTCACATAATGTGCTAATATGTGATGCACATTATAACTTTGTCTTGCAGGTTTAAAAAAAAAAAAAAAAGCTGATGGTTTACTACCGCTTTAAGAAGACACACGGAATTTATTATACACTGCTATTTTTTAATACTATACACCATCGGGTTTTACATTTGCATTTTGCACAGCACATTTTTATATATTGAACTTCAAATATGTCTGCCTTTGTTCTTCTCCATTACATGAAGTGAAATGAAGGGACTGGTAGTTTACACAAAAAGTTAAAGCTGAAATTTAGGTAGTGCAATCTTAACATTGTAGCAGGAAATCACTGTAGTAAGCATCACTACTACAGTGATCGCCACCTGCTTCCAGGTCCCAGGCCAAGTTACTGCCCTATTTCATTGTGAACACAGGAGATTTCACTCCTGGGTGCAATTCAGGGAACACTTTGCATCTGTTCAATTCATGCAAAGCACTGTCTGATTGGAGGAAGTAGGACATACATCTGGAACCTAGCAACATTAAAGTAGAGCTAAAGGCAAAACTTTTTTTCATTTTAGATAGAGTAAGGGAGGGTTATGACCCCTGTCAGGTTTTCTTTTTTTTCCCATCTGTGGCCCATTGGCGATATTTACCTACACTTCCTGTCCCATAGCCAAAACAGGAACTGAGAGGAAATCTCCGCAAATTAAGGGAATTCGTTTTTGCCCCCCAGGTCACCAGAACTAGTGTCCCTATTGGAAGATTTCCCCTCTATTACTTTTCTGAGGACAACCCAAAGATTGGGATTTTCTTTTACTTTTAATGATAATGGTAAACAGGACAAATAGAGAGGGTGAACTTCCCCAAATGGAGACAGAGGTAGCAATAAAAAGCTGACAGGTGTTCTATTCTTTCTCTCTCTACTCCGTCCATAACTGTTTTGCATTTAATTATACTTTAACTGTACTTGCAATGCCTACTACAGTGATTTCCAGCTTTCATGGGGATCCCACAGGTATGATACATACAAACATTGGTCTAAGCTGGACCAAGGTAACTAAATGATAATTGCCATACCTAAACATCAGTTTTAAGGTTTTTTTGTGCTTTCTTTTCAACTCACATGAAGTGACAAAGATGCATGCTGCATTTTTGGCAAGATCAACACATATTTTCTGTACTTGCTGAAAATGTTCTTAGCCTGTAACATGAAAAGAAACACAGTCACCATATGTATGGGCCTGTAAGCTGCCATATATTACATTCTTGTTTCTGGGCTTAGACAAGCTTAAGGTTCCTTTCACACCAAGGCGTTGGAAAAAAGCCTGTAAAATCCAGTAAAAAGCCATGATTTTAGTGTGTGTTTTTGCCGCGCTTTTGAAGCGCTAGCGCTATATATAGCGCCCCTCTAATGGCGGTTTTTTAAGCGCTTTTCAAATGCTTTTCAATCGTTTGTGTTTCAATCATGTGACCTTTCCACAGCCTCAGTACACATTCCATGCGCTTTTCAAGCGCTTAACCATTATTTTCAATGGACATGTGCGTTTTCTGAAGAGCTATTTTGAGCGCACAAAACAAGCTGAAAAGATGCTGCTTGCAGAACTTTTAGCAACACCTAGCAAGCGCAACGCCTTGGTGTGAAAGCATCCATTGAGATGCATGGGGGGCGTTTTTGGTGCGCTTTTTATGTGCTAATTTTAGAGCAAAAACGCCTGAAAAACACCTTGGTGTGAAAGGGGTCTTAAGGATGTTTATACAAAAGTATTGTTATCCATTAACATTTGTAATTTGATGTTTACATACCGAACATAGGGAATTCTAAAGTATGTGTAGAAACCTGTCGGTAATTACCTTTACCTTTTTATTTCAACATCGGGTTTGTGAACGTTTTTTTTTTTCTCTGTTAAGCTAAATATTTATAAAAAAACATCTAGCAACCATACAATAAAAAGCATTAATTATTCAATGCTATATGCAGCATATTTTATTTACATCAAATGTACTCTGCTACTGCTTCCATTTTCTAAAAATGATATGCCGTACTTTATTACAATTTAAAAAAAAAAAAGGAGAGACACTTTATCTTGTGAATAATGTGTTGCCTTGCTTGAACATTGACTTTGATATATAAGCAAGCTTAATAGAGTTATTGTTAGGAAGTGTGCAAAATGGACTGTGACATTTTGTCAGGGTAAAAGAGATTAGTCTATGTTTGTTCTAGATATAGAAGTGTAATGGGTGTTGCCTTGTTTTCTTTAGTGCAGACTGTTTGCCTGTCAAAAATGTAATATAGCATGCACCAGTGAAAATGAAATCCCTGCAGATATAGTTTAATTTACCAAAGTCAAGTGTTATTATGTATAAAGAATAAGGTACAGAGAAAAATAATGAGGACAGAATGGATTCACCTGATTTGAGATCCATGTCAGATTGTTTGATGGATAATGGATATCTGCAAAAATGTTCCAATCCTTTGGTTGATTTTAAAGAATTTTCACCTTAACGTGTATTTTCATTTATTTAAAAAACATCAGAATGCCTTAATACCTTGATGTGAAAGCTGGCATCCCCATATCAAGAGGGCTTTTTCAGGTGATTGTCATCCTGTATGTCCATCACCATTGGTTTGGTGTTTCAACATAGCAGCGCTCCAAAATATTGCACATAGGGAACGGGAGGTAATTTATATGCAAAGGGGGCAAGTAAATAGCACTGATGGACCCAATCAAAGCTACCCAAGGAAATAGCAAAAATATATACTAAAACCTTTATTTTAAATAAAAACAAAAATCCACTAATGTGTTCTATGAGTGAGTTCATACTCACAAAACATGTGAGAGATTTGTCAGCTTGCCATATTTGAGCTTCAATAATAAATGCCTAGAGGTACACAATGGGATTGTCTGGCAAGATGCGTAATCTTATATTTCTGCTACATTTACCTAGCAAATGCATGGGCAAGAGAAAACCCTTGTTTTCAGTAGAGATGATGCAGCTCTTAGGCTACTTTCACACTGAAGCGTTTTACAGACGCTATTTAGCTAAAAATAGCATCTGTAAAGCGCCTCAAAAGTCCCCCCCCATCCACCCCAATGTGAAAGCCCTGAGTGCTTTCACACTGGGGCAGTGCGCTAGCAGGACGTTACAAACAGTCCTGCAAGCAGCATCTTTGGGGCGGTGAGGGGAGCGGTAATTTACCGCTCCTCTACCGCCCCTGCCATTGAAATGAATGGCAGGCGCTGCCGAAGCAGCTGCACACCACCTCGGTAGCGCTGAGTGCCGGCACTTTTAACCCCATTTTAACCCCTTGTGGGGGGTTAAAAGTGCCACACACCCGCCTGCATAGCGGCGCTGTAGCGCCGCTATAACAGTGCTAAATCCCCGCTGAGACTAGCGGGGATTTACTGCTACCGCCCGCCAGCCCCAGTGTGAAGGGGCCTAAATGAATCAGTAGTAGCCGTGCCACTCCAAATTTGCCTCTTTCCCTGTACATCCAGCTCTCATCAGGTGCATGCTCAAGAGCACATCCTCAATCAGCTCTTATGCTTGTCCAGTAGACATGAACAGGCCACACACTGATGCCATCACCAATGTAAAACCAGCTTTAATATAATCATAATTAAGTCCTTTTGGAGAGAAAAGCATTAGAATGGGAAATGGATAGGCAAGATTAGGTTGTGAATCCTCTATACCTATTATATTAACCACCCACAACAGTGTAACCATCTGCAGTGCCCTGATTGCAGCCACACAAGTTCAACCATTTACAGTGCCCTGTTTGCAGTCATACTAGTGCAACCATCTGCGGTGCGCTGATTGCAGTCACACTAGTGCAGTGTGCAATGTTTCTCTGAAGAGTAAAGCCTCGTACACACTGTGCGACGGTTGTATGAAAACGGTTGTACAACAGCTTGTTGTACAATCATCCGACTGTTAGTACATGCGATTAGAACAGCCAACTTGCGACGGTCATACAACAGAAGTTAGATGTGCAGACTAGAAAACTTTTGTTGTATACAACCGTTGTACCGTGTGTACAGAGAAGTTGGGCCAACAAGTTTTACGCGCAACAAACCCATGCTCAGAAGTCAGGAACGCCCGGAAGTGTCCGTTCATGTAAACCTACGTTCCTAATTCACAAATCACTTTCACCTGAACATCCTCTTTACACGTTTGTAGCACGTCACCATGTTCGGCTTGGTCATACGATCGCTTAGTGCACGTCAGTATGTGAGACACAACAGCCAACATACGATTTTGGACGTCCGGCCATATGACCGTCGCATCGTGTGTACGAGGCTTTATATGCTCTTGCTTCCCCAACCATCTGCAGTGTCCTGATTGCAGTCACACCAGTGCAGTCATCTATGATGCCCTGATTGCAGTCACATCAATGCAGCAATATACAGTGGCCTGATTGCAGTTTGTACTGTACCGTACTAGTGTCACCATCACACCAGTATAGTGTCACCAGAGCCAGTGTAGGCCATGTCCACAAAAAATGTACGCAAGCGAGGAGGCCTTCCAGATTCTGACCATGACAGATGAAAGCAGTGTGGAGCTATCACTGTCAGATTGGGATTCTGAGTATTAAAAGTGGTACAGGAAAGGGTGCTTACAAAAAGAATGAGAAGTTCTGAACAGTAGCAGGCAACCACCAGCAGCGCAGTAGATCTTAATGTGGGGTTCACCAGCATGGCAGGACACCCCGATGAAAGGTCAAGTACAATTACTGGGGTGTCACCTCAGCCACAAAGTGTTAGGGCCCATACTAGAGTTATAGAGGCACTTTCAAATCTGTTATTGCTTCCCTATAATTCTATAATTTTATCATTGTATTCCTATTACAAGAAATGTAATAGAAATGAGCATGACAGGTTCTCTTTATTGAGAGATCTGGGGTCCAAAACCTCAGAAATCTCATTTCCCCTTAAAAGCAAAAAAAAAAGAGAGGGCATAGAGCTGAGTGGGGGCTATCCTGCCCTCACTTGACTTCCTGCCTAGCCATTGGCTGCACGGATTGGTTCCAGGCTTACCGACGGCTCCGGTAAGCTCGTAATTGACCAGGATGCACCTCTCCCACCCCCTATAAAAGTGATCTTGCGGCGAGTGCACCGATGGGATCACTTTGATTGGAAAGTTGGCCGCCTAACAGAAAAAAAAAATACAGGGGTTGTGACTAGAGTTGATCGAACCTATGGAAGTTCAGGTTCGACAGGTTCGGCCGAACTTCGGGAAAAAGTCCAGGTTCGGGACCGAACTTGACCCGAACTTTATCCCGGACCCCGAACCCCATTGAAATCAATGGGGGCCCGAACTTTTAGGCACAAAAATGGCTGTAACAAAGTCCTGGCAAGTCCTAGAGGTCTGCAAAAGGAAGGAAAATGGGGGTAAGAGTCGGACAAGTGCCCTAAAAAGAAATGGGGATAGGGAAATAACTTAAAATAATTTTTAAGCTAAAATCACATAAAAAAATAAAAAATGGAGGTGGATGTGGAGTTTTAGGTTGAGGAGGAGGTGGAAGTGGCGGTGGAGGAGGAGGAGGTAGCCAACACTGTTTTTTTTATTTTTGTGCAAGAAATGCACCGCTGGTAGAAAATGTAGTTTTTGGATTTTTTTTTTTTTTAAACCAGCAATGTAGACATTTTTTTTATTTTTGTGCAAGAAATGCACCGCTGGCCACAAATGTAGTTTTTATAATATATATATTTTTTTAAAACCAGCAATGTAGACATTTTTTTTTTTTTTTTGTGCAAGAAATGCACCGCTGGCCGCAAATGTAGTTTTTCGATTTTTTTTTTTTTTTAAACCAGCAATGTAGATGCACTTTTTAATTTTGTGCAAGAAACAATAATCTGTCCCTTTAAGCAACAGCAGGAACCTCTCCCTATAGAACTAGGAGATGATTTTAGAACAATAATCTGTCCCTCTAAGCAACAGCTGGAAGAACCTTTTTACAAGCAAACAGATCACAGGTGAGGATAGTTACCTTTAATAGCCATTCAAACCCCTTTGTGTTAACTTGTGTGCATATTACCATGCCAAAATCACCAGGGTATGTAAACTTTTGATCAGGGTCATTTGTGTAATTTCCGTTGTCATTATGATTTAAAAAGAGTAAACACAGTTGATTGATAATAAATGGCTTCAGCCAAACACTAACCATGAGTGAAAGAAATGTTTTTGTGTTTTCATTCATATTCTCTGAAAAATGGCAAAGAAATCATAAATTCTGCCAGGGGGTATGTAAACGTGTAAGCACAACTGTATATATATATATATATTTTTTTTTTTTTCTTTCTTCTCATATTCTAATAATAAAGTAAGTAATAATAAACCTATTTCAGATGCATTTGTGCTATGTGATAAAAGCTATCACCTAAGTATAGGCTGGCTGAGTAGGCTGAGTACAGTTTGTGGAACAGGAAGGCACGTGAAGTGTAATCTTTGTGTAAAGGCTAGATGGATATGTCAGACATGTTTGGACAAAGTGCAGCACCAGGCAGCCTTTCCCTAAACCTTTTTTTCATTCTCTCCACAGGCTGAGATAAATGACAATTGACGGGCCTTCACTGCAAAAATAGAAAACTTGAAAAAGCCACGACTTTCTCAGCAAGCTTCATGGAGTTTGTAACATTGTAACAGCACTACTGGAAACACAATTCAGTGAATTGTTTAGGTTAATAAAATATTTGAAATTTAGAAAAAAAAAAAAGAATTGAAATTTTGATGTAAGTCAAGAACTATGTAGATAACTACATTTTGCTCCATTGGACAGCTTATGATAAAACACTACCCATGTATTTAATTCCGGTGTGCCAACACATCGTCATGACAGCCAATCCTTGTACATGATTCTTGAATATAGAACCCCCCCCATAACTGCCCACCTAAATTCTAAAGCCCTGTACACACAATGCGAATTTCGGATGGGTATTTTCATTCAACGGCCTGTCGTCCCGAAATTCCTACCATTAGTATGCTCCTTTCGACAGCAGATTTTGATTTTTCGTCAGACAAAAGCTGGATTTGCAGGCTATAAATTGACAACGCAATGTCCGATTTTAGTTCCGTTAGTACGGTTTTTTGCACATAAAAAAATTGTATGACCGAGACTACGCATGCTCAGAAACAAAAAAAAAGATGCAAAAATATTCAAAGCATTACATCACTTCCGACGTTGAGTTTGGACATGCGAAAATGTTCGTGTTGTTAGTACGCTCTTCACTTTCAACATGAGACAAGCATCCAACAAAAAACGGACGTTCTGTCGTCCGAAAATCAGATCGTGTATACGAGGATTAACATTGCAGCCAGACAGGGCTGTATACATGAGCAACCACCATTCTATAATGGCCACATCAAATTTACCTCTGCTTGTTTGACAAGTGGCACTGCCAAACAAACTCGCCAATTAAGGTCAATGGGAGCACTGCACCTGAAAGCTAAACGCTTTGGCTCACACTTGTAGTGCGTTTTTTTTTTTTCGGAATTCCTTTATTTGTGTACCCAACATTGCACAGTACAACCTAGGCAATAATAAGCATAAAGGGGTACAAAGATAACCAGAATTCAGTTTGATGTGTAGACATTAGGGTCTGCTGAGCAATAATATGCATACAAAAGTACAAAAGAAAAACAAATGTCAAATTAGTTAGCAACATCAGGTCTTAGAAATCTAGCAATCTTTAAATTGGTTATCAGCCGACAAGACAAATATCCTAGCTAGAGGCGACGCATAGTGTCTCCAACAACTGTATACAATCATGGGAACATAAAGACATCCATATATAGTGAGGAATGATATAAAAAAATCCTGGGGTCGCTTAAAGAGACCCAAGGGCCAGGGAAATATCTTCGGGGATGAATCCCCAAAAAGATCAAATGTACGAGTAAGGGAACAGCTTAGAGCTGGAAATGATATGTCACATAGTTACAAAAGACAAAGTAGAGGGTAAAGAAAAGATGGCAAAGAGAGGGTGGGGGAGGGGAAAAGAGGAGATAAAGAAACGCAAAACCAGAGAAGCAGGCTCGCTCGCCCAGAGCCATAATCTAGCGAGTCCCAGGAGTTCAACTGGGTTGCAAAGCCTCCTGTAAATAGGCATCAGTGTATACAAAATGTTGCCACAGCCACCAAGTGTCCTGAAAGGTCTCCTCTCAATTGTATAAGGTTGCCGTAAGATCCTCCATGTCCCGGAGTTCATTAATTGTGGAATACCAAAGAGGCGTAGGAGTCACAGATCTCCAGTGCAAAGGAATACAAGCCTTTGCAGCATTCAACAGCTGGATCGTGAGAGAGGCCTTATATTTTTTGATGGGCCGTTCTGTGAGGTGTAGGCATTTTTTTAAAAAAATACAAAATCCCCCTTGAGAATAATAAAAAAAATCCAGACATTTAGGAGGCAGCAAGATCTCCTGAACAACTGCCAGAAACTGCTATAACGCCCTCTAAAAAGTGATCCATCGCTTTTCAGAGAGCAGTAAGAGGTGAGAAAGGCCTAAAGCTGAAATCCAAGTAAGGATCCAGCTTATATGAATTAAATATGCATATAGCATTCCTGAGAGGAAGAGGAACATCACTGTAGTAGTCACTGGTACTATAGTGATTTTGATGGTCTTCCAGGTCCTGTGCCAAATGGTTGCTCTGCTGTTACCTATTTTTGGGGAAAATGAGGGTGGCACTGGCAATATGTTCAGTATCACTTCCCCATGCTCTCCATACAGACCCCATTTATGTCACAATGTGGAGGGCTCTTCTCTGTCCAAGCATGCCTGTTAACGGGCGACGTAGCCAGGCTCTCCTCCTGGTAAACGTTCTATAAATGTTCGGCTTGTGTTTTTTGTTTTTTTTTTTGCCCATTGTAGGATCATACTACTACTTTACAAATGGAGCCTGCTGGACAGTATTTTATTTACTATATTTATACATTGGAACGTGTTTTACCGAGCACACTTAACCTGCCTTTATCCCACTGGTCTAGGTGCAGTAGTCCACCAAGGAGTGAACTGGCCCTGTCTCCTGAAGGTCTTCAGTCTCAGGAGGTGGTCCTTTTCAACTCCATGGAGGACTACTGCACATGCACAGCCAGCAGAGACCAGGAAGCATGCCAAGCAACATAAATCCATGGCTATTTTACAGTACATCTATAATTTATATTATAGGTATGCTAGCAAAGAGGTATATGGCACTTTCTCTGAAAGGGAAATTATTTTTTAAACTGATGTCATTGGTTATTCTACTTCTGCTGCTTGTGACAGCTCACCAGTGGCAGTATTAAAAAGCTTCAACTTCACTTTACGTAATGGATAGTGGTGGCCAGAATGCTGCAGAATTCTATCTTGCTGGTCCAGCAAGGGAGTGATGCCCTATGAGTGATATGTTGCCAGAATTATTAGTGTGATAAGACCTCAAACATTTTAGAGAAATAATCCATTAATTCTAAATTATGAAACACCTGAGATTCTGTGAGCACCTGACATTCATTACATCACACCTGTGTCTCACTGCTGAACACAAACTATGCTGGAAACATCACACACAATCCATCAGAAAGGTAAACTAACTTTAATCAATTTTATGTTATGAAAAATCAATTTAATACACTTGAGTTAAGCCTATATGGGGGATCCTTAGTTGTGCAACCAATATTTTGTGTGATTGTCCACTTTATTTGCTTTGTGTTGATTTAGATATGGTTGGGCCCAATGTTTGCTGCATTGTCTGTAAACTACTCAGCCTCCATACAATTTTAAAACCCAAGAAAATAAATGTAACCAATTAAAATATGATTGCGTTTTACATGCTATTACATGAACCTAATAATCCTTGAGTATAAAGGAAGGGTATATAAGAACAGACTCTAACATGCAGAAAAAAGGGTTTGATAATTACAAAAAGCAAAGCACAAAATTGTTAAGGACAAATCTTCAAAATCTGGGACAGCTTCCAAGTTTAATGTAATAAAGGTAGCCTATTCCCCCCCGACCCCTGCAGGAATATTACATAAATGTGGAAGAAAGGCATAGCGGACACAAATACCTCTTGTAAATTGGTGTCAGCCCAGACTTTCCTTTTTACATCTTTTTTCCATTTTTTTAAAAATATATTTTATGGGAAATAGACAGACCAAAGTAAAACTGTAAGCTCATGTTTACTTCCTTTTCTGTAGTGCTGGTAACAGATTGCCTGAATGATGCCTATACATTAACGGTTCCCCAAATCTATACTGGGCCTGATGTATTGATGTGTTCCTTTGAAGAATTGCTTCCTCAAAGCCATTAGTCATATGATGTCATGGTGAAATAAAGCACATTTATAGGTAAAGACCATTTACCTTAAAAGTAGCAAAATTGCTGTTGTGTTTTTTTCTTTTTTTGGGGGGGGGGGGGCAGGATTTTTTGCTGTTATGGGAAAGTCAGGGAGAATATTGCTTGTGGGAGTAAAAAAAAAGTATAAAAGTATTCATTGCTTCAACAGTTGCTAAGATGTCCCTGACTATTTTAATGAAATCAAGTTAGGCTCTGACTTCTGTGTCCCAAAAAGCATATGTAATAAAAACATTTCATAAATGTCTGAAAGACATGCTTGTGGGACACAAGGAGTGTAGGACATGTGACATGCATACAGCAAATAGGTTTTTATTTAACCATGCCCCTGAAAGCCCCTCTCTCTGTTGACACTTCTTGTCCAAACCCACTGTTTACCATGGTATAGCGCACCCCATTATTGGTCACTTTGGGATGGCCAAAGGTACCCCAGGTTCTTTACAATTCTAGACAAAAGAACAAATCCATAATGGCTTACTACAGAGGTTAGGATAGCAAAGATGAAAAAACTGCATATTGGAGATAAGGAAACAGAAAATATTGCTGATAAAGAATACGCCAAGAAAAGGAGCAGAGTAGGAGACCTGATTTTTCTTCTCTGCTGTTCAATAGCATATTCCAGTCCTGTCCACACCCTTACTCTGTGACTTGGCAATGGGCCTAGGTTCACATTAGAGCGATTTGACATGTTAAATCAGTGGCAATTTCTGGCAAAGGCACTGTCCAAATCTGTGCGACACCACATTTGCGGCACCGCACCGATTCCCAAAAGTAGTATCTGTACTACTTTTGGCAACTTCGGCATGAGTTTTGCATAGACATCTGTGCAGCCCCCCAAAGTCGGGACTGACATGCGTGAATGAAATCATGCAAATTCATCTGAACTCACACAATTTCATTCCTGCTGTCAGTGTGAACCCAGGCTGAAAGAAGAAGCAGCAACTGATGATCCCATCTCTTCCGCTCCTCCTTTCAATATGCTTTTTGCACTGAACCACAACCTATTCGCTCTTTATCCTGCTTCTTCCTTCTCAGTCTGAGCATATCTATGTAGTGTTTTATATCTGCCTGGAGTTCAGCTTTAACCACTTCCCTATCAAGCCGTTGTAAAATGACGTTGACAGGGAACCTCCATCGATCCGGCCGGACATCATATGACGTCCGCTGTTACTCGGCCCCCAGCGATCAGGGATCGGGCATGTCCCTCCCCGATCAGGGTAAAGAGCCAATGAAATTGGCTCTTTACCACGTGGCCGGCTGTGTCCAATCACAGCCGGTCACTACTGAGATCAATGTGCGCGCCCCCGGGGGCACGCAGCGTGGTGATCGGGGTTGGGGCTTGTCCCTCGGGCAAAGCCCAGCTCTGATCAGGGTAAAGAGCCAATGAAATTGGCTCTTTACCACGTGACTGGCTGTGTCCAATCACAGCCGATCACATGATGTAAACAAACCGCGGTAACGGGCTGTTACCGGGTTCTCCCTCTCACACACCGATCGTGTGTGAGAAGGAGATTGTGATAAAAGTTTGTTACTGCTTAGTGCACACACCAAGCACACTGATTGCCCCCCAGTAATAAAGAGGACCTCTCCCCACCCCATCAGATTACCTGTCACCTGCCCATCAAAGTACCCGAGTACCTGTCACCTGCCCATCAAAGTACCCGAGTACCTGTCACCTGCCCATCAAAGTACCCGAGTACCTGTCACCTGCCCATTAAAGTACCCAAGTACCTGTCACCAGCCCATCAGAGTACCTGAGTACCTGTCACCAGCATATTAGATTACCTGGGTACCTGTCTCCAACCCATCTGAGGAACCGAGTACCTATCTGCAGCCCATCAGAGTAACTTTTACCAGTCCATCAGATTACCTGAGTACCTGTCTCCAGCCCATCGGAGTACCTGAATACCTATCTGCAGCCCATCAGAATACCTGAGCACCTATCTGCAGCCCATCAGAGTACCCGAGTACCTAACTGCAGCCCATGCCTCATAGAATATACCTAGGGTGTTTGCTTTCCAAAATGGGGTCATTTTGTGGGTAATTCCACTGTCCTGGTGCTCCAGAGCCTTCAAAAGTGTGATAGGTATGAATTCAATTTTATGTGTAATTTATGCTCCTAGAACACCTGATGGTGCTCTCTGTATATTGGGCCTCTCTATGTGGCCAGGCTGTGTAAAAGTCTCACATATGGTATTGCCATACTCGGGACGAGTAGCAGAATATATTTTGGGGGTTCATTTTTGCTATGTACATGCTATGTGTTAGAAATATCTTATAAATTGACCACTTTGTAAAAATAAAAGGGTTTTCATTTTCTTTCCACGTCTTTCGAAGACTTGTGGAAAAAAATGAACCATTCAAAAGACTCATAATGCCTCATAGAATATACGTTGGGGTGTTTGCTTTCCAAAATGGGGTCATTTTGTGGGTAATTCCATTGTCCTGGTGCTCCAGGGCCTTCAAAAATGTAATAGCTCGTTAGTAAATTAGATGTGAAATTTCTGCTCCTAGAATGCATGGCGGTGCTCCCTGCATGTTGGACCTCTCTATGTTATATGTCTCTCGTGG
>BLSH010560358.1:142206-201083 GCA_018402905.1 Glandirana rugosa | reverse complement strand
CAAATGGACTTGTAACCCTACTTCCCTGTTATAAAGTTTAAGAGAGGCCAGTGAAATTGATTTGTAATCCTTACGCCTTAAACAAAATCCATGTAAAACGACAAAATATAGACAAATTGGTAAGGATATTTCCGTTTATATACAAAAAGTTTGATTTCTTACTGTGTCCTAAGTATCTCGTAATACTCGAAGGATTTCTCCTTAAACAAACGGAAATCAGTGCGACCCTCCACTAAATTGGTGAATTCCTGGCCTTCCTAAAGGTCGAAATCCTGGCCTCGGGAAAAACGCTAAGCCGCGACGCAGCGAAATTGACTGTTAACGCGCCACAACGCCGCACGACCGCGCAATTGTCAGTTAAAGCGACGCAGCGCCGAATCGCAAAAAGGGCTCCGGTCCTAAAGCTGGAAATCCTTCCGGTCCTTAAGTGGTTAAATCACCTCCCAGCGTGACTAAAGGCAAACAAATTCCTCTTTAGGAAGCTCATAATGCTCTATGAATCCTGTGTCATTCTTTAGTTTGAAAAACATATATTTGCCTTTATAGGAATGGTTAAACAGATATAAAACAGCAAAATGTACCTAAAACAAATTCCGCATTCCTAATGTTTAGTTAAAGTGACCGGAGAGAATTTGAAATATTGTCCCTTCATCCCAATGTTCAGGTAAACACCCTAACTGCATTTTTATCTTGGTGTAGGGCAGTGGTTCTCAACTCGTGTCCTCAGGACCCACTAACAGGCCAGACTTTAAGTATTACCTTGGGGAGATGGAGACTGGAATTCTGCAATCACTGAGCAACAAATGATATCACCTGTGATGTATTTCAGTTATCCTGCAAACCTGGCCTGTTAGTGGGTCCCGAGGACTGGAGTTGAGAACCACTAGTGTAGGAGGATATCACAAGAGACTGTGTTTTGATCTTGAATTTCCAAAGAGAATCCGTACCATAAATACTAGCTTTGGTGGAGCTCATGAATTCGTTTTTTGAGACCAGGCCATAAGGCTGCATTCACACCTTCAAGCTACAAAATGCTGGAGGAGAAAAAAAAATCAATGATTCTCTATGGAGATGGTTCACATCTCCACTCCAAGTCGCCTGAAGCCAAAATACTGCAGCTCAGACAAGTTCCAGAGGTATTTTTGTTGCGCAAATCTGGCATATTTGGGCATTTGTATTCCTGTAGAAATGAATGGAAAGCTGAAATACCTAGCAACAAATGATGCAACAGATAATAGTTTTCACTATTGGTTGATAAAAAAAATGGCACAGCCCAAAAACGCTGCATACAAATGCTCAAAAATGAGCCAAAGTCACGCGACAAAACGCACGTCAAAACGCCGGAACAAATCTCAAAGACGCTACGCTCAGGTGTGAATGCAGCCTTAAGGTGCTGCTTTGGATCGGTGAAGGCCTTCCTTTTGTGGCATTTGTTAGCTGTCCTATATTCTTATTTTCCAGTGCATATTGTTTTGCTATTTGTATACGCTGACATTTTTTTAAAAATGTACCCTTTTGGAATATTAGAACATTTTTCAACATATTTATAAGGATGCAATTTGGGCAATCGCTGTTTTGCCCTTTTGAAAACTAGTTACCTGTCTCCTGTTGCTCTGAAAACTTTAAAATGATAATTGAGGGATAGCTTTTATAGATGACACATACTGTTTTAATAAGATATCAACCTATTATGACTTGCCTTTAAATCTTTTTCAGTCTTTGGGATTTTCATTTATTTTTTTTTATTGTATGTTTAGTTGTACTTTAACCACTTCAGCCCCCGAAGGATTTACCTCCTTCCTGACCAGAGCACTTTTTGCTATTCGGCACTGCGTCACTTTAACTGACAATTGCACGGTCGTGCGACATAAAATTGATGTCCATTTTTCCCCACAAAGAGCTTTCTTTTGGTGGTATTTTATCAGCTCTGCTTTTTTCATTTTTTGCTATAAACAATTTTTGAGAAAAACAATTTTTTCTACTTTTTGCTATAATAAATATCCCCAAAAAAATAAATGTTTTCCTCAGTTCAGTCTGATATGTATTCGTCTACATATTTTTAGTAAATAGGCATATATTGATTGGGTTGTGCAAAAGTTATGGCGTCTACAAACTATGGGAATACACCCTGTTCCAAATTATTATGCCAATGATATTTTTCTCATTTACCTAAATAATTCATGTAAATAACAGTCAGCATTATTCTCATGTTATCAACTATTAAGAGTACAATTCAAATTTTATTCAAACAAACCTCCTAAAGATAACAGTTTTTTTCTTCAAAATAAAAAGCTTACAATGCACTGGTCCAAATTATTACGCACAGTAAGTTTCAAAACACTTTATAGGTTATAAAGAACTGAAAATTGTCATTTGTTGTGTTTGCAGCATATTTACTGAAATCAAAAGCTATTTCAATCAAACTTTGAACAACATTTTATATTTTTAAACATTTTAACAGGTCACGTTACATTTTAACATAGGACCCCTTATTTGATAGCAGCTTCACAAGTCTTGCATACATTGAACTTGTGAGTTTTTGGACAGTTTGAAAGTGAGAGTAAAAGAAACAGTGATATCATATCACTGTTCTAAAATCATCTAAAAACTCTATGTGAAACTATAGAAGAGCAAAACCATATCCCTGTTCTTCTGTATGCTGTAGTTTCACACACAGTTTCCAGATGTTTGCAGAACAGTGATAAGGGTTTGCCCCGGTTTTTGTTAAAGTGTTACACACAGTTTCCAGATGTTTGCAGAACAGTAGTTCAGTTTGTCCCGGTTTTAGTTAAAGTGTTACACACAGTTTCCAGATGTTTGCATTTTGACACAGTTTGAAGATGATTTTAGAACAGTTATATGGCTTCTACCGTTAATACTTTTCAGACCCAGTTTGAAGATGGTCCACATCCACCTCCATTTTTGATTTTTTTTTTATGTTTTGATTTTTTTTAAATGCTTTTAGTTATTTCCCTGTCCCCATTTCTTTGTAGGGCACTTGTCCCACCCTTACCCCCATTTCCTTCCTTTTGCAGACCTCTGGGACTTTCCAGGACTTTTTTACAGCCATTTTTGTGCCTAAAAGTTCGGGCCTCCATTGATTTCAATGGGGTTCGGGGTCTGGGATAAAGTTCTTTGTCCCGAAGTTCGGCCGAACCAGCAGAACCCGGACTTCCAGAAGTTCGCTCAACTCTAGTTATGACCCTCCCTTAAGCTATCCAAAATGAAAAAGAAGTTTTGCCTATATTTCTACTTTAAGGGGCCTTTTTTAAAGTTTGAGGTGCTTAAAGTGCCAGATTCACTTAATATCTGTTCTTGGGGTTGCTTTTGTTCACAACAACAGTAGAGCGCATCTTAACCACCTCACATCATTCACATTCACTACACCCCTATCTTCATAGATAAAATAAAAGTTAGGAATACACCAGTTAAGCTGGCCATGCATGGACTGGGCAACTTTTGATCCATATATAGGCAGGGAGGTTGTTCAGAAGTCGATCTACCAATCTACTTCTATACAACTGCCCTGTCAGATTTTCCCCACTTGATCAACACTACAGGCTATAGTCTTCAATGTTGAACAGTGTATTCTGACAGCAGGGTAAGTTTCCCCATTCTGTCAGAAGGTAATAGCTCAGTTTGGAGGGTCAAATCCATTTTCCTTTTATTTATTTTTTTTTCATGCAACCTGCTGGTTGAACAAAAAAATGATGACTCCTCTATGGGCTGCCCTATTAAACCTGTCTAAATCTGTCCTGCTGTTGGCAAATTTTACACTGCTGTATCCTTTGCAGTATTAATTCTTGTAGTAAAGCCCCAGTTTGTGCTGTTTGTCTCTAGTAAATTTGGGCCTACCTGCTATTTAAAACTGTCCTACTGCTGGCCATTTATACTGCTGTGCCATCTGGGATCTCCTAATTCGTGTAGCAAAATACCTGTTCTCTATGGGGTTGATTTACTAAAGGCAAAAAAATTGTTCACTTTGCAAGGGAGTTATCCTTTTTAGCTAAAGTGAATGTGGTGGAAAATCAGTTTGCAAAGAATACTCAATCAAGGAAAATGAATTAAAAAAAAAAAAAAGAAGTTTTGCTTGCACATGATTGGATGATAGAAGTTAGCGGAGCTTCACCTCATTTCCTAAGCTAAGGGACAATTCCTTTGCAAAGCATTTCTATTGACTACCAGGAAAGCTATTCTAGGTAAACAACGTTGTGGTGTTGGATATTTTTTTGGATCAGGCATATGGATTGCCTATGCAATTCTTCTGGACATTTTATATAGGTGTTCCTAAATTCCCACCCTAATAGCTCCTGGAGTTCCCCTTCTATTTTATTTACCCACTTGGGAGTACAGACACAGTGCTTCCAGCTTTTGATTGAAAACTTTAACATGACATGATGTAAGCCACAGATAGTGTGTTGATATTCGGCATATTATTTTCAATTATGGATATTGTGTAAATAGCCACTTGCTGACTGCAATACATATACAGTTATGTTAAATTAAATTATAGCAGTCCAACATCACTAACCAGATAACTCACTGTTTTTGGTATAAATTATATTTATACATGGCAAATCATTTACTGCTATGTGTAGTAGAGTAATAGAAAACCAACAGACCCAACAGTCATGACATGCATGCTGCTGATTTTGTGTAATTGACTCATTAATTGAAAGGGGCGTGTTCAAAATAATAGCAGTGTGGAGTTCAATTAGTGAGGTCATTCAGTCTGTGAAAAAATAAAATGTGTGGCCCTTATTTATGGTTGAAGGCAGTAAATGTTATACATGCTGGGTATAGTGCATTTCTTTCTGAAAATCTGAGTAAAATGGATTGTTCCAGACATTGTTCAGAAGAACAGCGTACTTTGATTAAAAAGTTGATTGCAGAGGGGAAAACACAAGAAATGAAGAAATTGATAGGCTGCACAGCTAAAATGATCTCAAATGCTTTAAAATGGCAACCAAAACCAGAAAGGCATGGAAGAAAACAGAAAACTACCATTTAAATGGATTGTAGAATACTTGTAGCCAAAATGTCAAAGACTCAGCTCCAGGGTGATCAAAGGAGGTCTAAAGTTACCTGTGAGTACTGTAACAATTAGAAGACACCTATGTAAAGCCAAGCTATCAGCAAGAAGCCCCCTCAAAGTCCCATTGTTAAAAAAAATTACATGTGTTGAAGAGGTTACAATTTGCCAAAGAACACATTGACTGGCTTAAACAGAAATGGCGCAACATTTTGTGGACTGATGAAAACAAGATTGTCGTTTTTGGGTCTGGGGCCGCAGACAGTTTGTCAGTCAACCCCCCCACCCCACAGTACACTATGAAGACTGTGAATCATGGTGGTGCAATCATCATGATATGGGTTTTTTTCTCATATTATAGTGTTGGGCCTATTTATTGCATGCCAGTGATCATGGATCAGTTTGAATGCATCAGAATACTTGAAGAGGTTATGCTGAAGAGGAAATGCCCTTGAAATGGGTGTTTCAGAAAGTCAATGACACCAAATGCACCAGTAAATGAGCAGCATCTTGGTTCCAGAACATCAAGATTAACATTTTGGATTGGCCAGCCCAATCCCTGGACCTTAATCCAATAGAAAACGTGTGGGGTAGCATCAATAATTCTGTTTCTGAGGTAAAACCAAGAAATTCAGAGGAATTGTGGAATGTAGTATAATCATCCTGTGCTGGAATCTGGCCTGTTCACAGGTTCCAGAAGTTGTTCAACTCCATGCAACACAGATGTGAAGCAGTTCTCAGAAACAATGGTTATACAACTTTTAAACACACTATTATTTTTAACACAACTGTATATATGTTGCAGCTTGCAAGTAGTTTACTGTACTTATGGATGAAAATATTGTCTATAACCCAGGTATTTTCTTTCAGCTGGCGATTGGCTTTCTCATGTAAGACGCTGATAATGTGTTGATATTTGGCATATTATGTTCAATTATGGATATTGTGTATATAATTCTATTTTGCTTATTGTAGAAATGAATACTCTGATATTCTTCCTGTAGAAATGATATTGTCGTCAAAATTTGCTCAGATATTCAGTTCCCATCCCGCTGCAGGAATATATCGCTGTATGTACCTGAGGCTAAAGAAAGCATGTATCGCTGCTAAAACTACTTGGCTAAAAAGCCCCCTGCCCCATCCCTCCATGGCTGCTGGAGACTCCCACCACACCACTGTGAGACACAGAGACCGGACCTCTGCACTTTCTATTCATGGCTGCTGAAGACTCTCAAGCCATTGAGTATGGCTATGGCCACAATCTCTGACCATCTCTTATATCCTCTCTGCAGTCTCTGACCATCTCTTGTATTCTGTCTGTAGCGGGGGGTGGTGGCACCATGTTTTACGGCATTGTTGTGGCAACAACCCTAGTGATGTCACTGGAAGTTTGAATGCCTCGCAACATGTGTCACTGTTGACGTCAGCCAGAGGGTGTCCCTCATTACAACTCCTCTTCCCAGGTTTCGTACATACGATACAGTGGACTTTGGAGGTATCCACAGCAGCTAGCAGTGCCTGGTTTCTGCTCCATCCCTATGCTGGTGGTCAAAGCTGGGGTATGCTGATGCCCTGCGGATGGCCCCCCATGTTTTTACATGCCTGCAATTGACTACATTTGTGAGTGCATTTTTATCCTTAATAAATTTCTTCTAATTGACATGCATAACTGTGATGTTTTTGTGCTTTGTGTTTACTATTTTCCAGTTGGTTTTATATGAAGCGCCCTCTCCTGATCCCTTGGCAGGAGCATGTTCATAGTTTGAGAAGTCGCTTTTTTATTGTTTCAGTGCTAACCACAACTATTTATGTTTCAGAATTTTCATGCATGTGTTTATGGACACATTTGTTGCTTTTTTTTTAAATAATGTGTCTAATTTAGATATTATACAATATAAGCCTATCTGAAACCCTTATGTGCTTATTCTGGTGGTGAGCGCTGTAGGTTCTATTGCATATGAAATGGTAACATGTTATTTTTTTGTTTAGTATGTTTAATAACAAGTCACAGCTCGAGACCAGCTTTTCTGAGAAAAATAATAGAATCATTACAGAACAGAAGTGTAAGCTGTGGAACAGACTGAGTCAGGCATCAGGGTGAATAACAATGAAGAGCTCTGAGAAAATTAACAATGCATTAATTCTACTTATCTTGATGGCAGTATTGTTTTATTGATTACAGTGCAATTTGTTTACCATAGTGAAATGGCTTGTTTTAAATGATGATGGCAAAAGGTTCTTTAAATTACTAAAACAACTGATGCAGAACTGCCTTCTAGCTGCTCTCACTTGAAAGTAGAGTCATCAGACTAAAGCATTGACTTCCCAGTTATGCCAATGCAGAAAGTGCTGTCTTCCTGTAAAAACTGAACTGCAAACAGTAATATTGTGCTGCCTTAACAAGACATGTACATTTTTATATATTTTACATGCTGAATTGTTAAGTGCTGCATTGCCACACATGTTTCAATGTGTGAGTTGAATAAGAGATGATTGTTTAATTCAGTCTATGATTACCAGTCAGTGACGCTCCATGTGGTTGTTAGTTTGGACTGATACAGTTCTTGCTGCTTCTCAGAAGGATTTCCTATTCAAAATACCTGTCAACCAGCATTTGCATGTTTGATATAAAAATATAACCAGTTAATGATTACCTGATTTCTAAAAATGCAAATCTACACCATTATCATGTAAAAATGTTGGGATTTTTTTTTTCCCCCTTTCAACATTTTTATTTTGCCAAGAGTCAGTACAATACACACAGAAAAAGTGTATAACATACAAAAGGGGATCAGATAATACAGAACACAGTTACAGTGGTTCACAGTGTCCAATGTTATGCGTACTTGGGTAAACAGCCATTATCAGGTAGGTTTCATTTATCAGGTTTCATTTACTTATCACAGATGGCCTCCGTCTGGTTCTTCAGGTCTTCCCATCAGGTATGTCAAGAGGGCTGCAGATGTTACTTAAGGCTCCAGGCTGTAGCCGAAAGGGGGGAAAGATTCCCTTAGTTCTTGTTTGTGCGGTTGGAGCATAAGTGCTGCTTCTAGCTATACGTTTTGAAGAAATTTGATTTAGTGGGGGAGGAGGGTGGGCCTTTAAGCGGTGTGATGTCTGTCCTATGGAGGGGGCCGTAAGTGATGTGATGAGGCTGTATGGGGTTGCGTCGGCTGGGTCCTATTTTGTATGGGATTGTGTCTGAAAAAATGTAGAGATTGACTGCTCGAGGTAGGGAATGTGGGTGGGAGGGTAGGGTTGGGAAGGCAGGGGAGGGAGGGTGGGGGGAGTTTAGTTTCATAGATCTCCACCAGTGTGCCCCCAGGGTGTACAGACTAAAGTTCAAATCGGGGTGTGAAAAGGTGAGCTCAGCGCACAGCTGCCAGGGTCGCATATTCTTGTGTGGTCTTGAAATGTATCCAGCAAGCCCATGTATGAGAGAATTTGGTGGGGGATTCTCTGGCTATCTGTATCAATTCTTCCATCTCTGCAATATGGTTGACTCGATTGAGCCACTCAGAGATTGTCCGGGGGGGTGGAGATCTCCAATGGGTTGGGATGCACATTTTGTCAGCATCGAGTAGGTGTATTACGAGGGATTTTCTATATGCGTGTTCTGGTAAGGTCGAGTGGTGAAGAAGGGATTGGGCTGGGTTAAAGTCCAGGGGGTATGTGGAGATCCTAGTGGTCAGGTCCTGTACTTGGGTCCAGAATTGTTGTAATGCTGGGCAGGTCCACCAAATGTGTAGTAGAGTCCCGGGCTTACTGAAGCATCTCCAGCATTGCTCAGGTAGAGTGGGATTGTACCTGTGTAGAAGCTGTGGAGTCCTGTACCAGCGTGTAAGTAAATTGTAGCTATTCTCTTGAATGGAAACATTAAGTGCATTGTGAGCCAATGTGAACATTTTTCCCATTGATCTTCCGAGAATATCATTTGTAAGTCCCTCTCCCATCTCGAGCATGCAATTCCGGAGCTAGAAGGCACCGAGGTAAAGAACATATTGTGGTTAGTAGAGATCAGGTGGCTTTGGGCAGTCGATTGGGAGCAGAGATTCTCAAACGGGGTGAGGGGGTCTAGAGACAGCTGATTCCCTATTGGTATCTCTTAGAAAGTGGCAGATTTGGAAATATACCCATGGGGTGATTAGGGTGTTGAGGTCTTATGTCTGAATTGCCTCTCGATTTAGTAGAGTTCCGTATTTGTAAAAGTGAGAAGCAGTCATGTCAGGGTGGGGCCAAACTCTGTGTAAAAATTGATTGGACATTCCGGGGGGGAAAAGCTGGATTGAGCTTAATTGGAGTGAGGGGTCCCAGGTTGGTCGAGAGGTCTGTTGCCCTACATATTTATTTGAAGAAACGTAATGTTGTGTGAATAAGGGGGTGTTGCTTGAGAGCAGGGGAGACGGTGTGTGCGGGTATCCATGGGGTCGATTTCAGGGGCGTCGGAGAGAAGGTGTTTTTGATATGAATCCAATTCTTACTGTTTTCGTGGGCATACCAGTTGACAATTCTTGTCAAATGGGAGGCCCAGTAGTAATGTCTAAGGTCTGGGAGTCCCATGCCACCTTTAGATTTTGGTCTGGTTAGTTGCGTCTGGTTAATCCGGGGGCGTCTGTTTTCCAGAGGAAGCTGGAACAGCATCTACGGAATGACACGAAAAAAGCCTGAGGAATTAGGATTTTTTTTTTGTATAATTTGTATTATAGTGTTTGGCTCTTGCCACCTTCAGAGTGATTGAAACTATGATATGTCATGTAGGTGACCTCATATATTTTGTGAGCAGTTAAAGGAAATCTATGGCTAGAAAAATAATACTATCATTGCTGATCTCCATCTTATAATACTATTTGCTTGGCTGCCATGTAGATACAATACAATTGTTTAAATATTGTCTGAGCTACTTTCCGTGAACAATAATGCAGCAAGTGTAGTCTGAACTTCTCATCTGCATGCTTGTTCTAGGTCAATAGTTTAGTATTGAAGATAGAGGGCTGGCATGACAGGTAACGAGCTAACGTTTTGGCCACCTTAGGGCAGTTCACATCTGTGAAGTGCATTTTAGGTATGTTGTGTTTTAGATGCATTTTACATGCGTTTTGGATGTGATACCATTGAACCCTATATAATGCAAGACTAGCCTGTCTGATCTTTTTAAATCCCAGTTGAGCCCTCACAATTACAACCTGGCTACATATGTAGTAATAACTATAGGGCTCTTTTATTTTTTACGCTGCAGTAAGAGGTAAAATGCTCTGTGGTGCCAGCACACAGGAGAGTCAGACTATGGCCTAACACACCCACACAGAGGCCTAGATATTCAACATGCCCCCCGCCTCCAACACAACAGGTCATTCCTGAGCGGGGGGAGGGGCGCGCAGGTCTGTTAAAGTGAATAAAAGTATAAGGTCAGCGCTAGAACCAACTGTGATGGTATCATGCGGGAGACCCACACAAGGTAATGATACCAAGCCTAAGCGACACTGACTCCATCTTGGAAGGGAAGCTAGGTAGATAATTACGGTTTTTTTTCTCTCTCTCCTTCTAACATGGCTGCTAGAACATCTGGTCCCTTTTTCCAACCCCCTCTGTGGAATGTAGAGGGCCAACTTAAAAAGGAGGGTCTGATTACGGTTTATGGCCAGGAAGAAGGCTCTGTCCCCTTATCTTGAACCAACATACAGGGCCATGCTGTTGGCCCATAAATTACCCTGGCAGGTCTGCCCTGTGCGTGACTCTTGCTGCTTAAACTTACATGAAAATATACATACAGTCATAACTTCTGCTGTGGATACGCCAGAGTGATGAACATGACATATTTGAATGTAGAATTTCGGTCCGGATAATTCAAGTGTAAACGTCTACCCTTTGTCATCCACGGAAGGATAGAATTAGTCCATTCCCTTCCCAGGGTCCTATAAGGTTTTAGACTTCTCATGTTTGGAGTCAAATGAAAGCTTATTGCAAGCTGAGATTAAATTCCATTCTGCAAAATATGTAACATAATTCAGTAACAAGTTATGATCCATGCATGATCATGCAGCTGTATCTCCACGGTCCGCCCTGGACATTGTCTAAGGAAACTCCCTCTCTTCTATGAATGGCCAGAAGAGGTACGGCCCCACCCCTGGTGTCACAAAGAAAAGAGACTGTGACCATCAGACAGGAGTTCCACCTTAACATCAACCATCAGGGAACCAGGAGATCTTCTTCAAACACTGATTAGGCAAAGACATTTAAAAGGCAAGGTATTTTCAATCTGCTCTCTTTCGCTGTACATTTGTCTCACTTTTTACTTTTATTTTTCTGTAAATATTTTACTGCACCTAATGCTTGACCTTTTCATTTATTAAACCTTATTTTGAAAAGTGTTAATTCTGTCTCTAAAGCTCTTAACGCAACTATTACGAATCTGTTCCTTCGAAGAGTGCTACTGTATTTTGGAATAATGCATCTGAATATACCTGTCTGCAGGTGACAGTGTATGTACAGGCGTTGCTCTCAAATACTGGTATTGCTAATATATGGTCTTCTGGCCGACTCCAGAAGTGGTGGCAGTGAAAGGGTTAATTGTTTGAATTAGCCCGGTAACAATCGCTCTCAGGCAGCTGACACTTAGATGGTGATCCCGCAAACTGGGAAATCTTTGTGCTGAAAGCAGCTGAGAGTGGCATTGTTACGTTGGTGACAAGTGCGGTATTGGGTCAGGGGGGTCCTCGGTCTCCGATCGGTGAGGAGGGCAGCGATCTGATACCCGCGTTCGTCACACCAACCACAGCTGCTAACAATGAAGGAAATACACAAACCTCAAGAAAACATTAAAAAAAAAAAATTGCAGCGCCATGGGTAATTAGAACAAATAGTCCATATTACAGACTAAAAATTTAAAAATATAAAGGTGTAATAGTCCTTCGTTGAACAACCAAAAATCTAATGGAGACCAACTGGTATATCAAAGTAGTGCACAGTGATAGTCAGTGAAAGTGCAATACTCATTTGGATATATAGAAATGGAAGAAATGACCACTCACCAGACACAAATGCTGTCTCAACCAAGAGAACAGCCCACGTGCTTATTGCAAAAAATCGCTAGTACAGTTCTTCATATGGATCCACTAATGTTGTCTAGCGTTGTCATCTCCTCCGCATCACGTCATATCCAAATCGCTTATAAGTCACTCAGATAAAAAGCTCACCAGATAGAGAGAACTTTATTTCAAAGTCCAAAGAGTGTCCTATATGCAAAAGTTTTAGGCAGGTGTGAAAAAATGCTGTCAATTAAGAATGCTTTCAAAAATAGAACTTTGAGAACTTGAAATGCAAATCAATATTTGGTGTAACCACCCTTTGCTTTCAAAACCGCATCAATTTTTCTAGGTACCCTTGCACAACATTTTTGAAGGAACTCAGCGGGAAGGTTTTTCCAAACATCTTTGAGAATTAACCACAGATTTTTTATGGATGTAGGCTGCCTCAGATCCTTCTGGCTCTTCATGTAATCCCAGACAGACTCGATGATGTTGAGATCAGGGCTCTGTGGGAGCCCGACCATCACTTCCAGGACTCCTTGTTTTTCTTGACACTGAAGATAGTAGTTTTTAGTGACATTCGCTGTATGTTTGGGGTTGTTATCTTGCTGCAGAATATATTTGGGGCCAATCACACACCTCCTTGATGGTATGGCATGATGGATACGTACCTGTATTTGTCCGCATTTAGGACACCATTGATCGAGACCAAATCCCGAACTCCATTTGCAGAAATGCAGTTCCAAACTTGCAAGCAACCTCCACCAGGCTTCACAGTTGGCTGCAGGCACTGATTAAAATGTATTACATTTTGAAATTAAGTCAATCCGTCAAGAACACCAAGAAATTGTTGACTCTCTTCTTTAACAACGTGAGTCACAAACACATTCAAGAGCAGTAACGTATGTAAAATGCTCTCTCAGAAATTGACCCCTATTTTACAAAGTAGGTCACATGAGCATGCTTGGGCATCAGTCCACCACTCCCCTCCGTTTCTACCACTACCAGACTGACCTGGGATAAGGTCCTCCACTTAATCCTCCTTTTTTCGGATTTGCAGCCAGGTATTGCTCAAAACAGAATGTAAATCCATAATACCAAGTGCTTTATTGCATAAATATTACTTACAGAAACATAAAATAATTTCCTCCTTTTAAAAAACAGCACTTCCAAACTATACATGCGTGATGTCACTTTCAGGCCATGTGTGATGTTAGCAGTTATAATCACTAAATATGAGAATTTTGATTTATTACATTTGTTGCAATTTTTATAGGAGTTAACGCTAATATTGATTTTGTCTCCTATGTCCTGGTAGCACAGGGTGTTTTGCCCTTTGCAAAGTAAAGGAGTGCCTTTATTTATTACTGTATATGCAGCCTGGCTGTATTACAGTAATAATGAACAATCCGCTGGGCTTTAAGGGAGTTTTCAGTTTGGCATTCAGTTAGCATGTTGACATATTAGGTCTCATGCCTTTTTAAATGTTCACATGTGCGTGTTCGCACTCACAAAGATAAGCTTTGTAATATCAAGCGAAAGAGGGAAATGACAGCAGTTACTATATGTAGCTGGAAATAATTATTCTGCATCTGATGCTAAAAACATTTTCAAAGGTGGAATTTGGTCTGCACACTGCCCACAGTGTCTCAAGACAGACATGAGAAATAGTGAAAACCACAACAGTCTAGATGGATATATAGCTACAGAATCATTGCCATTATTGTGGTGTTTTCACTGTTAATACATAAAATACATACAGTTACATATTTATGGAGAACTTCAAAGACTTGGCTTGAATATCAGAAACTGCTGGGGATGAGTTTCCTTTATCCTTTGTATATCTGGCTTTATAGCAGACTTCCTCTAAGATCTATATTAGATGAAAACATATCATTATTAAATAAAATCATAGAAATAATTAATTTACAAAATGCTGAAATGGCCCCAGGCATTTTAAGCCATTTGTGGATTCAAAGTGTAATAAAAAATTTTCTTTTTATGCCAAAGCAATTGATGTGTTTTGACATGGACAGCTTAGTTTGAATAGCTTTTTTTGTTTCTCATTTACATAAAGCATTGTATAGGAAAAAAAGATCACATTTGATCCATTGTCCTTCTGGTTTTCTATTTGTAATACAGTCCTACAGTCCATATATGCTCTTCGGGACAACAACAAAAAAAAAAAAGTAAAAAATACTAAACCTATGTATAAATTATACATAAAGTAAACAAAAAATCTACAAAGCAAACACACATTGCTATTGTAGGCAAGTGCTAGGCTACAGCAATATGGAGGTGGAAACCTTGCCCTTAATTCTTCTCTCCCTCTATTGAGATACTGATATTATGCAGCACCATCCTCTTCAGTAGCCAGCAGGGGGCGAGCTAAAGCCAAGCAAACCCATAGACTTCTATGCAGAGTGTTGAGAATCCTGGGAGTGGTAGTTTGAGACAGCAGCCATATAATGGCTACATTATAATGTTTACACAACTGATTCCAATAGGCACTGCGTATAGGAGGAGCGGAGGGATGATTTTTATTAAACTGCCCAGAAAAATTCCTCCTCTCTGCAGGGAGTTGGAGAGAGAACACCTTTGACTAAAAGACTGGCAGACCATACCAGTGGAGATCCAACATCAACAGATAAACTTTCCTGCGCTGTGCGGTGGGCCTAGGTGGAAGTTGGTTACGTTTCTGTTAGAATGCTACTGAGTGGATAGTGCGCGCCCCCGCTGCCTTGGCCAACTTGGGGGAGTCCAGAGTGCTAGAACATAGAGAAAGGAAGAGGAAGGCACGTGGCCTAGCGCATTTTCCTTGGTACAATATTCATTGAACAGCAGAGGTAAGTAATATACTCACATTTGATAAATAGAATAAAAACACATAATGATCCTCTTAGTGTCCATGTAGCACTACCCGTGACGGGTAGTGTATTAGGCTGACGCGTTTTGAGGATTTTCCTTTTCCTCAGGGCCCTGTAAAAAAAGAGGTCCGGTCTGCGTATAGGCATGTGTTGCGCTGGCTTGATGATAGGACCTTGAGGGAATAGTCCTCTTCCACAGATGGATTCATCTTTACTCATCTCAGCACACTGTCAGATGGTTGGTGATTGTGCAGTCCTTCTCCTGCATCTCACCCAATGAATGAGTGTGCAGATGCGAGCCATGATGGGCAGGTGGTGAAGTCCTTGGGGTCTGCTGAGCAGAAGATGTGGAGGGAGTGTAGCTTCGGTGGTAGGGTCCATGTCCCAAAGCCTCACTGTGCTCAGAGTCCAGGCTCGCTCTGTGTGCAGAGAGGTAGCTGTCAGCATCAAGTCAGCACAGTGTATACACTGGAATGAATACACGGTGCTGACTCCAGGACTAGCATTGCCACCAAAAATGCGCTCTGGCAGTATAATTCAAGCCAGAGGCGTAGCTTTAAGCTTTTGGGCCCCAATGCAAAAGTTGACCTGGGGCCCCCCACTACCACTTGCTGCTTCCACCCCACATGCCAAGATACTCCCATCATGTGCCAAGATACACTAAGTGGCTAAAGAGTTAAGTAGCTGACAGATGATCTAATTTTATTTCCTTCCACCACAGTTCGTTATACTGAAGTCAATCAATGGATTGAAAAAAGAAAACTACCCTCCCATCCTATACACACTGCCCTCTCAAGCACACATTGCCCCCCTATCTGTACACATTGCCCCCTCCCTGTACACAGTGCCCCCTCCTGTACATATTACCCTCTCCTCCCCCCACTATCCTGGTAATGACACGCCCCCCTGTCAAAAATATGGGTCCCTTGGAGCCTGCAGCTCCTTAGGAGGCCCCTCAGGGGGTGTTTAGGAAAATTTAATTAATTTAAAACAACTTTTCTCTAGTCGTCTGTCCAGGACAGCACTAGAGATAGGCTTTTCCTCCGAAGGCAGGAAACACATCACAAGACTTTAAAGGGTGGTCACCATCCATTCTCCCTTAGTCTTTTGTGTTTCCTCCCTGGAGGAGGAGGCAGGAGGAACTCGTCTTCCTGGAGGTGGTCGAGGAGGCTATGCCTAAAGGGGAGGTAAGGGGTACCTTTTCAGGTGCCTGGAAGCCCCGGTTGGGCCCCAGCGGAGGGTCGCAGACCAGCACTTTTTCCGGCCAGTAGTCCGGGGAGGACTCATGCTCCCAGCATGGCTGCAGTCTCGCACTGCAGGCGCCACAATGTGCGGGGCGGGGAGTGGGCGGACCTTGAGTTCCGGCCGCCATCGCCGGAAGTCGGGTCTCTGCTGCATCACTTCTGGTTCCGGGTCACGCAAGGTACGTGGACGCCAGAACGGCAATCTTTATGAAAAAGAAGGCGCCACAGTAGCAGGTCGCTCAGCTCCGGTCCTTTTCCCAGAGCAGCGGCCCAGGAAGACTGTGGACATGCTGCAAGAGGAAGAAAGGCCCAGCAATGGTGGCAGTGGTGCAGCTCCAGCTCAGGTTGGCAAGCACAAGGGTGGTGGACCTACCAAGCTGGAAAGGGGGAGGTGGAGGGGGGAGGACCAGCCAAAGGGTTAGGAATGCCCCAGGGTTCCTCCACTTACACCCTAGATGGGCACCGGAGCCTGGCAAAGGCCTGTAAGTCCGGAGCCTGGCTGTAGTGGAGGGGTGCACAATGGTAAGGTGATGGTAACCTATTTTTGATGCACCAAGTCTGATAGCAGCCCCTGTCCCTCTCTTGTCTTTTCTTCCCACTGCAAACTCTGCATAGACAAGCTGGTTTATAAAGAGGTGACGGGGGCATGTAAAGAGATGAGAAAAAGAAATGATGGTGATTAGATCCATGCTGTCAGGCCTGGAAACCCCTAAGCAGCCAGTGGAAGCACCCCCTGTTTCTCCCCCAAGGGAGGATGAGGAAACAGGGGACAAGAGCCTGGACTCCCTTGAGGAACTCAGTGTAGCATCTTCCTTTGAGGACACTTCAGCCCAGGAATCAAGGTCACCCCGGTACAAGCTCTCATTAGAGGAAGTAGAGTCCTTGCTGGGTGTTATCTATGAGACCTTGGAGATGAAACAAGAGCAGGCAGAGCTATCATTACATGACCGGATGTACCGATCCTTGAGAGAGGAGCAGGGCAGGGTTTTTCCGGTCCATAGCACACTTTCAGATGCCATCAAAAAAGAATGGTCAGAGCCTGAAAAGAAGCCTTTCTTTCCTAAGAGTCTTAAAAGAAGATATCCGTTTAGTGAAGACCCCTCCTGTGTATGAAACAAGGTTCCAAAACTGGACGCAGCATTCTCCCAGTGTGCAAAGTCGACAGACCTGGCCTTTGAGAACATGGGTGTTCTGAAAGAGCCCATAAACAAGAGGATGGAGGTCCTGTTGAAACGATCCTGGGTAGTGGTTATGGCTAGCCTTAAGCTGATAAGGGCCACGACTGTTGTTGCCAGAAATCTTGAAGTCTGGCTAGACAAATTGAGGTCATATCTGGAAGGGGGTACCTTATGAAAGGAGATCTTAGACTCCCTGCCAATGCTAGAGAAAGCGGCTGGCTACATGGCAGATGCCTCTGCAGAAGCTGTAAAATTGTCCGCAAAAACTGCAGCTCTGGTAAACTCCTCGCATAAGGCCCTATGGTTAAAGTTCTGGTCAGGGGACCCAGCCTCCAAAATTAGGCTGTACGGGTTACCATTCGAGGGGGATCTTCTGTTCGGTCCGGACCTAGATAAAGTCCTAGACCAAACAGCCAATAAGAAAAAAGCTTTTCCTGTTAAAAACAAGAAGGCCCCGGCAAAACGTTTTTTTCATCCCCAAAGGACTCAGGCAGAGACCTCTAAAGGGACAACCACAAAGAGGCAGTGGGGGGAAAGGGAAGCAGAGGAGGAGTGTCCTCCTTTCCTCTCCTAAAAAAAAACAGAAGTCTCAGTAACTCCATCCCGGTGGGGGGGGGGAGATTAGGGCATTACCTCCCTCAGTGGGAGAAAGTTACCCCAAGCAACTTTATTCAGGGGATCATCCAAGAAGGTTATCAGATTCACCTGAAAGGGTCACCACCCACAAGGTTGTTGGGGACCTCCCCTCCAAGAGACCCCCAAAAGGCATCGGCCCTGCGGGCACAAATTGCCGACCTGATAGACCAGCGAGTATTGGTCCCGGTGCCTCAAGAAGAGGTAAACCGGGGTTTCTACTTACACGTCTTTGTGGTACAATAACCATCTGGCAAGTACCGCCTCATAATAAACTTGAGAGATCTTAACAAATGGGTGGTTTACGAGAGATTCAGGATGGAGACCATCTGGATGGTGAAAGCCATTCTCCCCCCAGATTGTTTTGTGGCATCCCTCGACTTGAGGGATGCATATTTACACGTACCCATCCACAAAGAATCCCATAAATTTCTAAGGGTTGCTGCAATCAGATGGGAAAAAGAGGTTCACCATGTGCAATTCAGGGCCCTCCCATTCGGCCTCTCGTCTTCCCCCAGGATCTTTACAAAAGTCTTAGTGGAAGCTCTCTCAGACTAAAGGGGATAGCGGTCATCCCTTACTTGGACAACCTTTTATTTTTTGCCCCCTCCAAGCACCAGCTGGAAAAGGACCTGAGTTCAGCAGTCACCTTCTTGGAGAGTCTGGGGTGGCTGTTGAACAGGGAAAAATCAAGCCTGACGCCGTCAGTCGCTTCGCTACCTAGGATTCACGGTAGATTTCGTGAAAAAGTCTTCCTCACTGAGGAAAAGATAGTCAAGGTGAAATTGCCACGGCGGCGTCTTTTCAGACCAACCTGGATGTGTCGGGCCTAGGTCTTCTGCAGGCAACAATGGCGGTGGTCCCCTGGGCCATGGCCCACTGCAGGTGGTTACAGGCAGAAGTCCTGAAAAGCTGGGATGGGACTCAGGAGTCCCTGAACAAAACCTTCTGCCTATCCACGGAGGCAAAGTGGTCATTATGGCGGTGGAGGGACAAGGCAAATCTGGTCAGGGGTCTTCCATGGGTCAATCCGGTGTCTATCCAGATCACCATGGACGCCAGGGCTTGGGGATGGGGGCCCACTGGGGTCTCCAGGTGGTACAAGGGCGTTGGTCCAAGGAAGACTCTAGGAGGTCAGCAAACTGGAGGGAACTGTGGGCAATTTGGCAAGAACTTGGAGTCAATTTCAGTGGTGCACCCCAGGGGGTTGGACAACCGTCTGGCAGATTTCCTGAGACGGCGTACAGTGTTGGAAGCCGAATGGTCCCTAAACAAGGAAGTCTTTTGGCAACTGATAAAAAAAATGGGAACACCCAGAGGTGGACCTTTTTGCCAGCAAAGAGAATGCCAAACTTCCAAGTTACTTCTCGCTGGAAAGAGACGCAAGAGCTCAGGGGATAGATGCCTTAGCCCAGGTGTGGCAATACAGCCTAGCCTATGCCTTCTCTCCGTTCAAGCTCATACCCAGAATATTAAGAAAATTCCTGCAGGAGAGCACCAACATGATCCTAGTGGTCCCATATTGGCTACGGAGACCATGGTTCTCCCTACTGCTGCGACTGGCAGTGGAATCTCCCCTAATATTTCCCGAAAGGGAAGATCTTCTTTCTCAAGGACCGGTCCTGATGTCAAAGGTCTGAAACTTGAATCTATCAGCCTGGTATCTGAGAAAAGCCTCCTGAAGCAAAAGGGGCTTTCAGATAAGGTGGTTAACACTATCCTGTCAAGCAGGAAGCGGGTAACCCAGGCCATTTGCTCCAAGCATTGGAAAGTTTTTTTGCGTTTTTCTAAATGCCAAAAAAATGGCAGCAGGGATTCAAGCCATCCTGGAGTTTTTACAGGATGGTACGGACCAAGGGCTTGCCATTAGTACACTGAAGGTACAAGTGGCAGCGCTTTTAGTTTTTTTGGAACACTCCTGGCCTTAGACCCTCTTATTAGGTTCTTCAAGGGGCTGGCAAGAATTAGATCTGTTCCTTTTAAAGTTCTCCCTAGATGGGATTTGCTGATAGTGCTACAGGGCTGGATAGCGCTATCCCTGAAAGGAAATCTGTGCCTGAGAATGACTAGTCTCAAGACAGCGTTTTTGGTAGCCATCATGATGGCCAGGCGGGTGAGCGAGTTACAGGCGCTCTCCATGAAAGAACCTCCAGATCTTCGTTGACAGGCTGGTGTTGCGCACGCACCCGGGGTTCCTGCCCAAAGTGGCATCCGATCACAATAGGTCCCAAGAGATCATTCTGCCTTCCTTCTCAGCATCTCCAACTAACCAGAAGGAAGCTGAGTTTCAACAATTAGATGTAAGGGCTTGTACCCTGCAATACCTTGAAATGTCCAAGGAAATTAGGAAGTCTAATGCCCTGTTTGTGCTACATGCTGGTAAGAAAACAGGTTTCCAAGCTTCAAAAAACACAATTGCTCGTTGGATAAAGCAAGCTATTGTGGAGGCATACAAAGCCTTAGGGAAGGAGTGTCCTTTTTCCTCCATAACCCATTCCATTCGGGCACTATCTGCTTCCTAGAAGGAGTGAGCTGGATCCACACCGGAACAGATCTGTCAGGCCGCAACATGGTCAAGATACTAGTACATTCATCAAACATTATAGACTGGACCTTATCTCCGCGTAAAACCAGGCGTTTGGGAGAAAGGTTCTTCAGTCGGTAGCCCCCCCCCAATCTGGTAAGTTCTCATTGATCCTCTCTAGTGCTGTCCTGGACAGATGACTAGAGAAAACTAGAGTTAAACTTACCGGTAACTCTGTTTCTAGGAGTCGTCCGGGACAGCAGGGATTCCCTCCCTATATGCTGTTATAACTTTGGACGAGTATTTTTTTGTTTCTTACAGAAACCATTATGTTCTGGGGGAGTTCTCGGTTAAAGAGGGAGAATGGATGGTGACCATCCTTTAAAGTCTTGTGATGTGTTTCCTGCCTTCAGAGGAGGAGCCTATCTCTAGTGCTGTCCTGGACGACTCCTAGAAACAGAGTTAACGGTAAGTCTAACTCTAGTTTTCTGACTGTTCCCACATGAGCAGACACTCCTTGCAAAGCAGTGTCTCTCTTACCTAAGTTACAGGGGTCCTGTCCTCGCTCTGTTCTGTTTGGCAGAGAAGCAGCTTGCTGCCCCCCTGCCATTGTCAGCACACTGCCAGCACCACACTTCCCTGTCCCATGCTGCTCAGTCACGATCCTCAGAGGAAACTCAGGCACACTCAGGCTTCTCTCCAGCCAATAAGAGTGGGCAGGGGTGTGGACTAAGGCCTGGGCAGACTGGAAGCTTAGGAGTGGATTACAGAGTTTGTCTGGGGCCCTGGAAGACACGGGGTAGATCGGACCTGGATTCTGTTTCCAGGATTTTATGGGGGAAAAAATGCAGCATGTAAGCAGGGAGCCGTGGGCCCCCTAGAGCTATACTACACCCATCCCATGGTTCAAACACTCGATAGATTAAACTTTACTACTGCCCACTGCTGCACTTGAGGTGGCCTTGCTACTGTTTGTATATGGACCTAGTTACCAATCATATTGGTTAACAAAATATTAAGTTTGGCTTTACTACCTGGCTCGGTGCCTGGTTTGTTTTTGTTTTTTTTCTTACTTATAATTTTTATTTCAAAGATTTTTATTGAATTTGCATGAAATAGTATACAAAAGAACATCACGGTAGTACACTTTGGGTGATACGAAATAAGACAAAGGATTGCAATAAAGCCTAGGATGCAAATAACAGGTTATGTTTAAACATGAGCCTCTTCAGTACTTAACTAGTTCTATAATCAAATTGCTGATCTCCAACCCGGACGCCCCAATAGGGAGCAAAACTGTGTCCTGGGGAGGGTATCAACGCCCCCAATCTCAGAATAGAAATACAAACTTAAATTACAATTGACATGAGGGGGAAGCCCAAGCACATCATAAATCAGCTTTGAAAAGGTCAAAGGGCTCAAAAAGGTGTACAGTCACGAAAAAAGTTCCTTGATATAAACCAGCCTTATTGGGTCTACAAGTGTACCAAGAGCGTAAATTGTGTAGAAAGTAGAAGAAAGAAAGAAGAGAGCAGAGAAAAAAAAGAGTACCAGGAAAGCCTTGCCCAAACAGCAAAGTTTACCTCTCAACCAGGCAGGTTGAGGTAAGTCTTCCAGGGGGCCCATATTTTGTCAAAATTGGCTGATGTATCTAGGAGAATATTTGCAAACTTTTCTTGGGTCATGACCCATGTGACTTTTTTCTCTTGGCAGCATTGAATGAGACCATGGGCTTCTTCCATGCCTTTGCAAGGGTAAGCTTGGCTCCCAAAAGGATAGTGCCGGTTTATTTATTTTTTTTTATATATAGCAGTACTATTGGATAATATTACTTTCAGTAATGTCCTGTGATGATGTATGTTTGTACACCCAACCTTGTGTGTGAGAAGGGCTGAGGTCCTTGAGCAGGTTGAAACAAAGAACAGAGGACCAATCCAGTCCAGAGGCTCTTACGACAATAGCCCTACACTATAAATCCCCTTTCCTAATTAAAAATAAAAATCACTTTCAACTTCTTGCAGAAACACCTGCTTAGAGTTTCATTAAAATCTGCTAACCATAGTCGGTAGATTCCATAGGGGTATTACAGAGTTAAACAAATACACAAAACACTAAGGGGCATATTTACTGTATATAGCAGTTAAAGTGTAAGTTTAGGCTCCAAAATTTAAAAAAAAGGGCGAACAGGCAGGATTTTTATTGCAGAAGAGACACTCTTTGTCTCTTCATTAAAGCTATTTACCTACCTGTCCACCCCTGTACAGTAAGCTGCACAAATTCTGCAATGCGGAATCTGAGGGATCTCCCGTGCATGCCCGGGAGTGACATCATCTCTACTTGGCCAATGAGATGCCAATGGCCAGCAATGAGTCCCGAGGATTGCATATCTCTGGATTCACGATGAGTATAGTTCCAGTTCGCAAACATTCACTACAGGTGACTCTTCCAAATGTATAAGGAAGGAATTACTGCGCTACCTATAAAAAAATTGTATGATATAAGCCGCCAGCACAACAATTTTAACAAAAATTGGACAAAAGATAAGGACAAAACAATGCAGCGCTAACATCAAGTGCAATCCCATTGATGGGTAGCATTGAATTGAAAATAAAGTGCATGTCATAGGTAGAAAATCGCAATCTCAAAATCCACCAGCATGCAAAGTGAACCTCTACCATATTAAGATAAGGTACTCTTACCAGATTAATCTGGATACATGCACATGGAAGAGAAGGTAGGATGGACCTTTTGGAACATCAATTGGACTCCATGATTAGATTACCAGAGCGCAAAGATCGCACCTCTGGTAGCACTTCAATGATTTAATCGCTACAACACTGTTCTGTACACACAGCTGAGCAAGGAGGATAACTGAGCTTCACAGTGCAGGTTTATCGTGGCCCTTTCTGGGACCTCCCATTGGGATTATCTGGATTATGCGGACCTCAGGGCCCTGTGAAGTGACCATTTAAATGTGTAGCGATTAAATCGTTGAAGTGCTACCAGAAGTATGATCTTTGCGCTGTGGTAATCTAATCATGGAGTCCAATTGATGTTCCGAAAGGTCCATCCTACTTTCTCTTCCTTGTGCATTTATCCAGATTAATCTGGTAAGAGTACCTTATCTTAATACAGTAGAGCAGGGATATGCAATTAGCGGTCCTCCAGATGTTACAGAACTACAAGTCCCATGAGGCATAGCAAGACTCCGACAGCCACAAGCATAACACCCAGAGGCAGAGGCATGATGGGACTTGTAGTTTTGCAACAGCTGGAGGTCAGCTAATTGCTTACCCCTGCAGTAGAGGTTCACTTTGCATGCTGGTGGATTATGAGATTGCGATTTTCTACCTATGATAAGCTGCATGGAGTAGTGTACTCTAACATGAATATACGGACTCAGTTTGGACATTCTTCTATATGTGTTCACAATTATATGTTCACTTTTCATGAGATTTTTATTAGTCCACATGTTTGATGCTTATTGCACATTAGGGCTGATCACTATTTATCTGTTTTTTATTGATATGCACTTTATTTTCAATTCAATGCTACCCATCAATGGGATTGCACTTGATGTTTGTTAGCGCTGCACTGTTTTGTCCTTATCTTTCGACCCTTCCAAAAGCATGTGTGTTAAGTGACCGTGATTGATTTACCACCAGTGAATGTTTGGCAAAAGTCACATTCACTGCATTATGAATATACTCCTAAAATACATACAATACTATTGGGTATATTTTACTAAGCAGTAAATGCCATTTGCCAAACATTTTAATGAAAGCGAATCTTCCTTCTGCATGCAATTTAAATTATGGTGATTGGTTTACCTATGGTGCAGATGAATGCCATATTTCCTGTTTTATAATCATGCCCCTAAGAGTAGGCATGAGGAGATAATGGTATCTCACCTAACTTCTTTCCCAGCACAGAGATTGAGCTGTCATTGACTGTGCCAGAACTAATAATCAGGAGCTGGGAGAACAAGTTGGCTCTCACAGTGATCAGTCACTGTACAGTCCATCCCTGCACTCTCTTCATTTGAATAGAGAAAAGATGCATTGTATCTTTTTCTCCTTGGTAGAGAAGTTTGTAAACAGAAAAAGTGTGTGGGGGAAAAAATGGCTAGATCAGGGTTTAATCTAGGTCAGTGTCGTCAAAAGTTGGGTTGAGGAACCAAGGGCAGGGTCAGTGTGTTTAGGTAGGACCAAAAAATATATATATTTTTGTTAACCAGTTCCTATAAGAAAATGACGGCTGGGCATGACTTTTGTAAATCCAGGTGGACGGCATAGGACGTCCTCCTGGATCACGCCTCCCGATCTGTCATCGGCCAATTACTAATCTGTGTACTGGCTCACTGCTGGTACCATTTGTCCACTGTAAATATTCACAGCAGGTCACATTACAGTTATAAACAATAGATGTCTTCCTTTCATACCATCCATTATATACAATTGTGTTGTTGTTGGTCAATGTGATCACATGGTACACACAGGGCCAATCACAGCCCATCTGTACCATGTGATTAGCTCTGGCTAATCACAACAAAACAAACTAAATCTGTTCCATTCAGGAAAATGCTTGCCTATAGCAATGAAATCTACAGCAATAAGCAATCCTAATGTTTTAAAAAAATTCCTGATCACACCCAGAATAGTACAATGTTGCTATGGTAACATTATTTGCTATGGTCACAGTGTGTTAAATTTTTTTTTTTTTCGTACTGTCACCAGTCAGTGTCCCTGATCACCACCACACCAGTTATATGATGATGCTTTTCTGCACTGGTGACAGTATGTAAAAAGAATTGTGAACATTTTTTTTTTAAATCCTTTTCTAAAAAATTATGACAAAAAAAATTACAACTTCAAATAAATTGCCATGCTTTTTACTACATAAATTGAACTGTCTAATTTCCAAAAATGGTAATTTGGGGGATAGTTGTACTGTCCTGACATTTTTGGGCCTCAAAAAATGAGACAGGTTGTCAGTACATCAGGATTGATCAATTTTCAGATATATACCATAGTTTGTGGACTCTGACTTTCCTACAGACTAAATAATATACACTGATTTGAGTTAATTTCACCAAAACAATGTAGCAGGATACATTTAAGCTCTAGTTGTGTAAACAAAATGACAAAAATTTAGCTTGGGTACAGTGTTGCATGACCGTGTAATTGCCATTCAAAGCATGACAGCTCTGAATGCTGAAAATTGGCCTGGGCAGGAAGGGGATAAAAGTGTCCTGTATTGAAGTGGTTAATATTGTTTTAGTGTGTTTTTATATAGGATAAAAACCACTATTGTTTCTTAACCCTACTATGGTGACAAATTATGTATTTCACCTAGATACACTAAGTAGTTGTGATGATTTGCAATGATAGCTTTACTAGCACATGTCAAAGTTGCAAAACTGGTTTCAGGTTTTAGGATTTGTATTACCCTCGTCATGAAGGGGTTAAACCTATGGCTATGCAGATGAACATTACACCTGGTAGGTGGCAAGGTCCATATTCAATTAAAAAGAAAAGGTGGTGCCTATTAGAAGGTGATAAGGACTCCAATGTATAGTAAGACACTATGACATGTCCCGGAAGGAGTGTTAGAAAATTGGGTTGAGAACAATGGATTTTACCAGCACATACAAGATGGCATAAAATAAAAGTTTATTGGTCAACCTTCAAAAATGGTATCACCATTCAATAGTATTCACAAATATAGCAGATTAATAAAAACATAATAAACAGTACAAGTGGTTCCCCTTGGGGGGATATGGTACCATCCAGAACTAAACAATGAAAATACATTGATCCATAGAAATTGTCTCCCACTATGGGGGTTCCACTTGACTGTCTTGCAATGAAAGGATCGCTCTACATGTTTTGCAACGGTAAAGTCGCTTCCTCAGGAGCATACAATCCTAACAAGGAAACAGACATATATTAGTATAGTCAAAGCTGACCATTAAAACTTGGGTAAGAATTTGTAAAGAATCACTCAACTGCACCAGCAGAAACCCGAACAGACCCCCCCCCCCCAGTGACCACCTGGGTTTCCACACCACCCAAGGTAAGCCCAGGATACATCTGCCAGATGTGGGGACACACGAGTAAGTTGGTATAAAAAGGTAGGTATAGTTTTAGCTAAAGGCTGCAGGCAGGGTATATATAGTATATTAAACCTGATTGGGTGCTTACCAAAGTGGGGTAGAGAATCGTTACCGACTTCCAGGTGGTTATAATTACTCGGTTAAATATTTGCTAGTATTGGGGTTCCCTATAAAGAGGGAAACCGTCTAAGTTATCTAGTCTATATGACATGGTGTATTTGTAAAGTACCATGGAATTAAAGTAGCGATAAAGTTACCTACCTTGTGTATCCAGGTAGGCATACATAGGCTGGTTAAGGGTAGCTCGTTATACCCAAAATATAGTCCCATATATAAGAGGGCTTAGGATGACAACAAATAGTAATATAGCCACCATAAGACAAAAATGGATGTGAGAGTACAAGGGGAAAGGAATAGAGGTGGTCTGTGCTTGTAGCAATACCGAAGTGGTAACAGGCAGGGAGAATGCTTCCAGCAATCTTGGTGTCCAGTTAATCCACCAACCGGCTAGCACTAAGACAATCCTGAAAGGATAGAATGAGTGAGGGCTGCCATCACATTAGTTCCCCAGAAGGCCCCCCCACTTAGGCTAGTAAGTACCTGTCAGTATTGAAGATGTAGGATTCCTGCATCCTGGGGGTCTGCAGAGGAGAGGGAGACGTGTCTCCTTAAGACGCCTGTGGTTCCGGCGTCTGTGCTCCTCTATTTGTGTCCCGACTCGGATCGCACGTCAGAGGCGTCTGACGTCTCCCAGCCTGGCCGCTACCCTTCTGCACATGCTCACACCAGACAGGAGTCCCAGGACCAAAGGGTCCTAAAGCCCTCCCTCAAGCACAGATGACAGAAGGGTGTTAATGACACGAGTGTCATCAAGGACGCCATAGAGCCAGCCAGGGCGGACGGCGCGCCCGGTCCCAGCCGACACGTGGCTTGGGTGGCCACACATACTGGCTATATTGAGGGCAAACAATGCGTGGGGGGGGTCTTGTGGTCAAGGAGGGGAAATATCTGGGCTGGCAGCAGGCAAGGAAAATGATAGAACAACAAATACCAAAAAAAAGTTGCTCGACAGAATCCTAGCTCAGGGGATGGCCACTCCAGAACCTTCACTTTATTCTGCTGTAGCCAATGACAGGTCGACTTGGCCTTGTGTTTTGGATCATTGTCATGTTGGAATGTCCAAGTACGTCCAATGCGCAGCTTCCTGGCTGATGAATGCAAATGTTCCTCCAGTATTTTTTGTTAACATACTGCATTCAATTCATCAATTTTGACCAAATTTCCTGTGCCTTTGTAGCTCACACATCCCCAAAACATCAGCGATCCACCTCCGGGTTTCACAGTAGGAATGGTGTACTTTTCATCATAGGCCTTGTTGACTCCTCTCCAAATGTAGCGTTTATGGTCCTGGCCAAAAAGCTCAATTTTGGATTCATCACTCCAAATTACTTTGTGCCAGAAGGTTTGAGGCTGGTCTCTGTGCTTTTTTGGCGTATTGTATGCGGGATACTTTGTGGCATTTGCGTAGTAATGGCTTTCTTCTGGCGACTCGACCATGCAGCCCATCTTTCTTCAAGTGCCTCCTTATTGTGCATCTTGAAACCGCTCACCACATGTTTTCAGAGTGTCCTGTATTTCACCTGAAGTTATTTGTGGGTGTTTCTTTGCATCACGAGCAATTTTCCTGGCAGTTGTGGCTGAAATTTTAGTTGGTCTACCTGACTGTGGTTTGATTTCAACAGAACCCCTCATTTTCCACTTCTTGATTAGTTTGAACACTGCTGAATGGCATTCTCCATTCCTTGAATATCTTTTTATATCCCTTTTCTGTTTTATACAGTTCATCTACCTTTTCCTGCAGATGCTTTGACAATTTTTGCTTTCCCCATGACTCAGAATCAAGAAACATCAATGCAGCACTGGATGAAAGATGCAAGGGTCTGCCAGGAGACCAGAAACTCTACCTTTTATACACACACACTGATTACAAGCAAACAGATCACAGGTGAGGATGGTTACCTTTAGTAGCCATTCAAACCCCTTTGTGTCAACTTGTGTGTATGTTATCAAGCCAAAATCACCAGGCTATGTTCTCTTTTGATCAGGCTCCTTTGGGTTGTTTCTGTTGTCATTATGACTTAAAAAGAGTAACACAGTTGATGGATAATAAATTGCTTCAGCCAAACACGAACCATGAGTGAAAGAAACATTTTTTTGTTGTTCATATTCTCTGAAAAATGGCCAAGAAATCATAAATTCTGCCAGGATATGTAAACTTATGAGCACAACTGTATACAGATGGGGGACAGGAAGGAGCTTTAGGCTCCAAAAAGATAATCCAAGCTTGTTGAAAGCTTTGTAAATGCTTGCTGTACACATTTCTCTTTAAACTAGTGTTTGCATGATAGAAGATCTATGTATAGAAGAGAAATTGTTCCTTATGACTTTTAGCATTTTTAAACCTGGTTTGAAAGTATTTGCTTATTAAAATTATAAATTACGCTATTAAAAGAATGTTTCTTGTTCAATATCAACATTCCCCTTTGTTTCAATGTTATCATCCTTTAAATCTACTTAACTGCATTATTAAAATAGTTAAAGTCAACAGACATTATGACAACCTTTTCAGAGAACAAAGGTCAGAGCTATTTACTGTTTCAACCGAAATCGCATACAGCATTTAAATAGCAAATTCTAAGAAATCAACACTATGAAGATATGTGAATCATGCAAATGTAGCATTTGATGACTGTTATGCAAAGCAAAGGTGACAGCTGTTTTACTCTTAAAATATTCTGGTGATGTAATTTGAATTGTTGCATATAAAAGCCTGAAGTATCAAATGAGCACTAATATCCGCAAATTTGACATGCATGTTTGTGCTTCATATTTGGTATGATATACGCTAAGTAAGAAATCTATTCAAAAAATGTGTTCACAAAAGATATACATTTTTCTTATTTGATTACATTGGTATGTAATTCGCCAGTCGTATGTTAAAGTTGTGGGAATTTTGTGTTTGAAATGGTCGTTTACATTTTTTCCATCAGTAAGCTTAGGGAAAGGGGCCCATTAATACACCCTGGAAAAAGAAAATGGAACCAGAACAATATTTGTTGCTTATAGCAAGCAGATGCATTTATTATTTTATTCTCTTGGGAACAGAAACAAGAACTTTGATTTGCTGTTACATTCTTCTCATTTCATTTTCTCCAGTTTTTATAAATGGGTCCCAAGTTTTCAAATGAGCATCAGCAATAGGTAGCTGACCACGTCAGAAGTACATGGGTATTGCTGCATAGGCAATTGCAGTTTACATAGAACTTTCATAACCTATAGCTATGTAAATTGCACCTTTCTAAAAACATAAGCATGGGTTTGCTTCCTTCCACAAGATGATATTCCACTTCCCATACAATAGTATCATTTTTAGTAGTGTTTAATTATGTTCATTTATCTAATTGATATTGAGGTCAAGTCAGCATTCGTTTTCAATCTTGGTGATGAGAAAATTCCAAAGAGCGAATTATTGAAATTCTAACAGTATATGTGATTTTAATTCTCAAAACTGCATTAATTACAAAATATAATGTTAAAAGTAAACATAATATTGCAGCACTTATGACATTCATTAAGTCATTGTTTTGCTGAGAATTTTCATATGAATGTTCGACCAAAAATCTACCAGTGTACGACCAGCTTTAGATCCTGAGAGTGACTTATCTCCACTTTCCACAACTGGAAGTATCTGTGAGTGTGCTGGACTTAGAGCTTCTTTAGCAAGAGGTGTATGCTGCCAGCTTATGCTGTATGATTCTGTTTGCAGCTGTATTTTATTGATTTGTTTTAAACTTTGTTTATGAAGCATTTGCTCTATTACTTGGGTCAAAGAGAACCATATACAGTATAAAGCTGTATAAAATTAAACTACATTTTTTAATGTAAAAAAAAACAAATTTGCACAATTCTAATCTACTGAAGAATGTACTGGTGATCTATACTGTCAGCTACCTGTTACTGCTATTGGTAAACATTTTCACAGACAATCATGTTTTAAACTGAAGAATTTTGAGCTAATACTTGAATCCAGGAGTGTTTTATTAAAACAGTGGGCCTGTGTGCAAGACCATACAGTAACTCACAAAAGTGAGTACACCCCTCACATTTTTGTAAATATTTTATTATTATATCTTTTCATGTGACAACACTGAATAAATGACACTTTCCTACAATGTAAAGTAGTGGGTGTACAGTTGGATAACTGGATAGTACATTTGCTGTCCCCTCAAAGTAACTCAACACACAGCCATTAATGTCTGAACAGCTAGCAACAAAAGTGAGTACACCCCTAAGTGAAAATGTCCAAATTTGGCCCAAAGTGTCAATATTTTGTGTGGCCACCATTATTTTCCAGCACTGCCTTAACCCTCTTGGGCATGGAGTTCACCAGAGCTTCACAGGTTGCCACTGGAGTCCTAGTCCACTCCTCCATGATGACATAATGTAGCTGGTGGATATTTGAGTCGTTGTGCTCCTCCACCCATCTCGTTTGAGGATGCCCCACAGATGCTCAATAGGGTTTTGGTCTGGAGACATGCTTGCCAAGTCCATCACCTTTATTCTCAGCTTCTTTAGAAAGGCAGTAGTCATCTTGGAGGTGTAGTTGGGGTCGTTATCATGTTGGAATACTGCCCTGCGGCCCAGTTTCCGAAGGGAGGGGATCGTGCTCTGCTTCAGTATGTCACAGTACATGTTGGCATTCATGGTTCACTCAATGAACTGTGGCACCCCAGTGCCAGCAGGACTCATGCAGCCCAAGACCATGACACTCCCACCACCATGCTTGACTGTAGGCAAGACAAACGTGTCTTTGTACTCCTCACCTGGTTGCCGCCATACACGCTTGACACCATCTGAACCAAATAAGTCTGTCTAGGTCTCATCAGACCACAGGACACAGTTCCAGTAATCCATGTCCTTAGTCTGCTTGTCTTCAGCAAACTGTTTGCGGGCTTTCATGTGCATAATCTTTACAAGAGGCTTCCTTCTGGGACAACAGCCATGCAGACCAATTTGATGCAGTGTGAAGCATATGGTCTGAGCACTGACAGGCTGACCCCACCCCTTCAACCTCTGCAGCAATGCTGGCAGCACTCATACGTCTATTTCCCAAAGACAACCTCTGGATATGACACTGAGCACATGCACTCAACTTCTTTGGTCGACCAAGGTGAGGCCTGTTCTGAGAGGAACCTGTCCTGTTAAACCGCTGTATGGTCTTTGCCACCATGCTGCAGCGCAGTTTCAGGGTCTTGGCAATCTTCTTTTAGCCTAGCCCATCTTTATGTAGAGCAACAATTCTTTTTTTCAGATCCTCAGTTTTTTGCCATGAGGTGCCATGTTGAACTTCCAGTGACCAGTATGTGAGAGTGAGAGCAATAAGACTACATGTAACATACCTGCTCCCCATTCACACCTGAGACCTTGTAACACTAAGAGGTCACATGACACCGGGGAGGGAAAATTGCTAATTGGGCCAAATTTGGACATTTTCAATTAGGGGTGTACTCACTTTTGTTGCCAGCAATTTAGACCTTAATGGCTGTGTGTTGAGTTATTTTGAGGGGACCGCAAATTCACACTGTTATACAAGCTGTGCACTCACTACTTTACAATGTAGCAAAGTGTTATTTCTTCAGTGTTGTCACGTGAAAAGATATAATAAAATATTTACAAAAATATGAGGGGTGTACTCACTTTTGTGAGATACTGTAAGTTGGGCCCCTTGGGCTGGAATGACAAAAATGTGGCACGCGCAGTGTGCCTCAGCAAAAATGGCTATGTATTCAATTGCACTGCATATTGGGTGTGGCTTAAAGAGACATAGTTACTCAGAGTCTGACTTGATTTGCATAATATATAGAGTCAGTGTTGAATAAGGAATGTACAGCACAGCATCTGTAGAGATAAATTGGAATGACCAGAGCCCAACATTAGGGCATCTGTTCAGGGGTTAGTTGTAAGTGACTTACTACTGACCCCTAATCTTTGTGTCATTTACTGCTGACCTCTGAGCCATTACTGACTTCTGAACTTTGCCTCACTACTGACCGCTGAACTCTGGGTCACTTACTACTGAGTTCTGAACTCTGCCCCACTTACTACTGAATTCTGAACTCTGCACCGCTTACTACTGAACCCTGAACCACTTACTACTGAACCCTGAACTTTGCCCCACTTACTATTGATCCCTGAACCACTTACTACTGAACCCTGAACTCTGCACTGCTTACTACTGAACCCTGAACTCTGCCCCCCGACCACTGAACCACTTACTACTAAACCCTGGACTTCTTAGTACTGAACCCTGAACTCTGCCCCACTTACTACTGAACCCTGAACTTTGCACCCCTTACTACTGAACCCTGAACTCTGCACCGCTTACTACTGAACTCTGCATTGCTTACTACTAGAGTTGAGCGAACACCTGGATGTGCGGGTTCGGCGGAACTTCGCAAAAAAGTTCGGGTTTGGGACCGAACTTGACCCGAACTTAACCCCGAACCCCATTGAAGTCAAAGGTGACCCAAACTTTTGGGCACAAAAATGGCTGTAAAAAAATCCTGGAAAGGGCTAGAGGGTTGCAAAAGGAAGCAAAAAGGGGGTAAGAGTAGGACAAATGCCCTGCAAACAAATGTGGATAGGGAAATAACTTAAAATCATATAAAAAAATAAAAATTGGAGGAGGAGGTGGATGGAGGTGGATGTGGAGTAGGAGGTTGAGGAGGCGGTGACTGTGGCAGTGGAGGAGGAGGAGGTAGCCAACACTGTTCTTTGTTTGTTTTTTTTCTTCTAATTGGGGTAGCCCCCAAAATATTGAGACATATTAAAAAAAAAAAGTATACCAATGGCTCTGTGAAGCCGGTCAAAATGTCAATTGTGTACAAGGTACAGACAAGTCTTGTGGGATCCAAGCCTGGTTCATTTTAATAAACGTTAGCTTGTCCACGTTGGCTGTGGACAGGCGGCTGCGCTTGTCTGTGATAACGCCCCCTGCCATGCTAAACACACGTTCAGACAAATACACTGGCTGCAGGGCAGGCCAGCACCTCCAAGGCATAAAGGGCAAGCTCAGGCCATGTGCCCAATTTGGAGACCCAGAAGTTGAATGGGGCAGGCCCATGAGTCAGTACGTGTAGGCGTGTGCACACATACTGTTCCACCACGTTGCTGAAATGCTGCCTCCTGCTAAGACGTTGCCTATCAGCTGGTGGTGCTGTTTGTTGTGGCGTGCTGCTGACAAAACTTTTCCACATTTTGGCCTTTGCTAACCCTGCCTTCTGAGGTGCTGGCGGTGCCACAGCTGCACTGGCGACCTCTTCCTCCTCCTCCTGCCTTCGCCTTTTGCTTCCACAGAGCCCCCGGTGTCATTTGGGAATGCCCTCAGCATTGCGTCTACCAGTGTGCGTGTAGTCGCGCATCTTCCGATCACGCTCCAGTGAGTCCTTGTAACGGGGATCCAGCAGGGTGGCCACCCCGTAATCAGCACAAGTTACAATGTGGGCAACTCGGCTGTCATTGAGCAGGCACTGCAGCATGTAGTCACTCATGTGTGGCAGACTGCCCAGAGGCAAAGATATGCTGTCCTCTGTGGGAGGTGTATCATCTGTGTCCTCTGTATCACCCCAGCCACGCTCCAGTGATGCCCACGAGCTATGTTGGGTTACACCCTGCTGTGAACACGGTTCCTCCTCCTCCTCCTCCCCATCATCATCATCATCATCATCATCCATCATCCCGAAATGTTTTACCTGGCCTATGCTGGTGCAGGAACCCACCTTCCGAGCCACTTGTGAATGACTGGCCTGATAACCGTGGAAATGATCCCTCTTCCTCCTCCTGTGCCACATCCTCTTCCATCATCGCCCGAAGTGTTTTTTCAAGGAGACATAGAAGTGGGATAGTAAAGCTGAGAACAGCGTCATCGGCACTGGCCATGTTGGTGGAGTACTCAAAACACCACAATATGTTACACAGGGCTCGCATGGAGGCCCACTTGGTGGTGAAGTGGTGCTGTTCCGCAGAGCGACTGACCCGTGCGTGCTGCAGCTGATACTCCACTATTGCCTGCTGCTGCTCGCACAGTCTCTCCAGCATGTGCAAGGTGGAGTTCCACCTTGCGGGCACGTTGCCACTGCAGCGCAGACAGGCAAGCAGCAGCAGGGTGAGAATGCCAAAAGCACACACAGACGGCCCGCACTTTGTGCAGCAGCACTGACATATCCGGGTAGTTTTTTTAGAAATTTCTGCACCACCAAATTCAGCACATGCGCCAGGCAAGGGATGTGCGTCAAACCGGCTAGGCCCAGAGCTGGTTGGTTGGTGGTGAAGGTTTTACGCTGACCGGATGAGGAGGTGGTAGAAGAGGAGGAAGTGGAGTAGGAGGAGGAGGCAACAGGAGGCAAAGAGAAATACCCTGCAATCCTCGTGGCGGAAGGACATGCGCCAAACTGCTAGCCGCCTCAGGCCCACCCGCCACTACATTTGCCCAGTGTGCAGTTAGTGAGATATAGCATCCCTGCCCATGATTACTGGTCCACGTATCAGTGGTTATGTGGACCTTGCCACAGATGGCGTTGCGCAGTGCACACTTGATCTTGTCCCCGACTTGTTTGTGCAGGGAGGGGATGGCTCGTCTGGAAAATAAGTGGCGCCTGGGAACCACGTACTGTGGGACAGCCACTGCCATCGGGTTTTTAAAACTGTCCGTGTCCACCAGACGGAATGACAGCATTTCAAAGGCCAGGAATTTTGAAATGCTGGCATTCAGGGCCAGGGATCGCGGGTGGGTAGGGGGGTACTTCCTCTTTCTCTCCAGTGTTTGGGAGGTGGAGAGCTGTAAGCTTCCATGGGACCATGTGGAAATGCTTGGGGATGGTGGCGGACATGGTGGAGTTGCTGTCACATCATCTGTTTGCTGGGTGGCAGATGACACTGGCACTGTAGAGGTGGAGGAAGAGGCAGAGGCAGCAGCAGAAGAGGAAGCAGGAGGAGACCGAGACCTTTCTTGGATTTTGAGGTACTTATTCCACTGCAGCTTGTGCTTTGCATTTAGATGCCTGGTCATGCAGGTTGTTCTCAGGTTTAGAACCTTTATCCCTTGCTTCAGGCTCTCATTGCACAGTGTGCAAACCACTTGTGTCTTGTCGTCAGCACATTGTCTGAAGAACTGCCACGCCGGGGAACTCCTTTGAGCTGCCTTTGGTGTGCTAGGTCCCTGGATGCGGTGGGTAGTAGCAGGCATAGTGTCTAGGGGATGCTCGCTCCGCTCGCATGACCTTCATTCCATGTGGTGTCTAGGACCTCATCATCCTCCTCATCATCCTCCACATCATCTTCCACCCACTCTTCACCACTGCCCTCCTTGTCAGTCTGCACACAGTACAAAGCCGCAGCAGTTGGCACCTGTGTTTCATCATCATCATCAGAGACGTGCTGCGGTGGTGTTTCCATGTCCTCCTGCAACAGAAGTGGTTGGACATCGGTGCACTCAATGTCTTCCACTTCTGCAGCAGGGCTATGTGGATGATGAACAAAGGAAAGGTAAGAGAAAATGGGACTTTAATGGTGCTGGTGTACCCCCTCACTGAAAAGACACAGCACAAACCTTTTTAATCAAAATGTGCAAAATGTATTAATTCATGTTAAAAGCAATACTGAATTAACCCCTAATCGAAAGAATGGAGTATTGACATGATAACAACATACAAAGGTGACGTAATATGAATGACTAAACATTTGCCTTATACGTGGCACATATCATTATAATACCAGTTCATGGACACAGTTGTACACAAATGGCCCGAGAGTCTGACTTGCGTGTGCCGCAAGAACAGGCTATGGCCAAAGATGAAAAAATCCGAAAGTCCATTAATGGTTGAGTGCTCCTATCCTGTCCAAAGCGTTTCACCCAAATCAAAGGGCTTCTTCAGGGAATCATAGGAGAGATCAAGACATCGTCGCTATAATGATAGATACGTCAATCACAAGCAATAATGCGTTTTAACAAAAATGTCACATATCTATGCAAATTCATTACAACATACACGTACACAAATCTGTTATTGCAACAACGTATATAAGTTCTAGGAATTTTATGTAGTACATTGCCATTTGAATACCTGTTAAGGAGATCAGAACATGTAAGCAACGGAGGCTTCCAAACTAAGCTCAACAAAGGAATTTTAAGGTTGAAAGGATGGAAGGATGAGTGCAGAACTTCTGGACCAAATTGATTGGATCATTCGTTTCACGCTAGTCCTATAAAGGCACATATACATAAATTGTCAATGAGACAAATAATATTGGGAAGCCTTCCGATCTGGGGATCCCAAACAAAACGGGGGAGAGGGAGCAGTCATAGAGGCCAGGGCGCACCCAAAATCAAAAACCCCGAATAGGGTATAGGTATAATCACAGAGCACTCTTAAGCTGTGCATAAATCACATAGCAAAAAAAAAAAAAAAAAAAATGTTTTTAAATAAATATAAATAAAAGTGGAAATAAATGGAAATAAATATGCCCAGACTCACATAGGTGTTCCTGCGCACCCATTTGACGTTACGCACGGGCGACGTGCTCCGTGCTTTTGGCGCTTAAAATTTGGCAGTTAGCGGTGGGACACCTGCCCGATCAGACCACATGGCGCTCCACTGTCCTGGATGGTGCAGTGTTATCTAGGAAGATCTTTCCTCTTTGCAATCTCCAAGGTAGGATATTTGAATCTCTGGGTACTTTAACCCTATTGGGGTGGTTTTTTTGCCTATGTACCTGACCAGGGAGTAGTATGCTTATATGTACCAAGCACCTCTTTATTACATTCTTTTCAGGGATGTTGGGCAGTATTATATGACTGCCCCTACATTCGGTCCGTGGTTACAAGTGGTGGTCCATCGTTTTGTGGTTTTCGGACCGTTACTCTCTTTCTGGCATGGAGATATTTCCATCCTGGATTTTAAGGAACACCTATGTGAGTCCGGGTATATTTATTTCCACTTATATTTATTTAAATTTTTTTTTTTTTTTTGCTGTGTGATTTTAGAACACTAATCTATCCCTCACAGCAGCACCCGGAAGGAACCTCTACCTATAGCAGTATGAGATGATTTTAGAACACTAATCTATCCCTCACCGCAGCAGCAGGAACCTCTCCCTATAGCAGTATGAGATGATTTTAGAACGCTAATCTATCCCTCACACCAGCACCAGGAACCTCCCCCTATAGCAGTATGAGATGATTTTAGAACGCTAATCTATCCCTCACACCAGCACCAGGAAGGAACCTCTCCCTATAGCAGTATGAGATGATTTTAGAACACTAATCTATCCCTCACAGCAGCAGCAGGAACCTTTCCCTATACCAGTATGAGATGATTTTAGAACACTAATCTATCCCTCACACCAGCAGCAGGAACCAGTATATGATATGATTTTAGAACACTAATCTGTCCCTCACAGTAGCAGCAGGAACCTCTCCCTATAGCAGTATGAGATGATTTTAGAACACTAATCTGTCCCTCACACTAGCAGAAGGAACCTCTCCCTATACCAGTATGATATGATTTTAGAACACTAATCTGTCCCTCACAGCAGCACCAGGAACCTCTCCCTATAGCAGTATGAGATGATTTTAGAACACTAATATATCCCTCACAGCAGCAGCAGGAACCTCTCCCTATAGCAGCATGAGATGATTTTAGAAGGTTAATCTATCCCTCACATCAGCAGCAGGAACCTTTCCCTATAGCAGTATGAGATGATTTTAGAACCCTAATCTATCCCTCACAGCAGCACCAGGAAGGAACCTCTCCCTATAGCAGTATGAGATGATTTTAGAACACTAATCTATCCCTCACAGCAGCAGCAGGAACCTCTCCCTATAGCAGTATGAGATGATTTTAGAACGCTAATCTATCCCTCACACCAGCACCAGGAACCTCTCCCTATACCAGTATGAGATGATTTTAGATCGCTAAGCTCCATGAGTGGGGGGGAAGAGTATGATTGGCTTAGCAATCACAGCCCTGCTCCTACTCCCAGCTTCATCCTCAAGTACCCGCCCTCTGCCCAGCATAAAATGTCATCACAGCCAATTATAGCCCCCTGCCTACTCCCCATGCCAGCATTTAGTAACCAGACCCTGTCTGGCATAAACACTGTTCACTCTGTAGCTGCCTGTGACAAACGCAGCTGAAATGGAGACACAGAAGGGGGAGATGGAATGGCGTTTCCCCACAATTGTTGTGCAATGTGTGAGGGCACAGTGCCTTGGGGCCCTTGTGCACCACACACATTCCACACATGGATAATAGACCCACACCTAACAAATGTATTTTGATTTTCTTCATCAGTTCATCCCCCACATTTATTACCTTTTTGTTTCACTTGACCCTCCCTTCTAGATTGTAAGCTCTAACGAGCAGGACCCTCTGATTCCTCCTGTATTGTATTGTAACTGTACTGTCTGCCCTCATATTGTAAAGCACTATATAAATCCTGAATAATAATAACAGCCAGTGCTTGAATCTGAGAGCAGGAAAGGAGTACAATGTTTAGTGCATTAGTGATTCTTGGAACATTGTGGAGCGCTGTGATCTAGCGAGAAGAGAAGTGGAGGATTTTATTAACCCTATTAATTATCATCTGTGATTACGGATAGACAGTTTGCACGATTATTGATTATGCACTTTGCACTTTATAATAATGAATAGTTATTTTAAATCATGTTTATATTACATTTTTTTTGCATGTACTGTCTTTAAGAGATGTAATATTTACTGGGGCACTATTGGTAATCAATGTAGTGTATTTTACACATTTGTTCACACTAGGCAATAAAGTGGTCATTTTAAGGATTTACTGGCACATTTATAGGGTGGAGAATTGTTTATTAAGGGTAGCGCTGTGTTTTACATGGTTTTTATTGTATAATATAATTTATGATATAACACAGCAGCTTAGGTAGAATGCAGAATGAATTGAGCACAGAGTATTTGTTATACAGTTTAGCTTATCTATGGCAACAAGCAGAATAAGAATATTTCTCTGACTAGACACAGTGGGTAGTACAAAAGCCCCCAGAAATGTATTGTATTGTGTGCATAAAACATTTGTATTGTGTGTATGATTTTACCTTTCTGTAATACTAACAGTCGCAGGTTGCATTATGCTTTAAAAAGAAAGATATATATTCATACTGTTGGCGCAACACAAAACCTGTATAATAAAAATGTTATATATGTGTGTGTGTGTGTGTGTATATGTATGTATGTATGTGTATATGTATGTGTATGTGTATATATATATATATATATATATATATAAATAAATAAATAAAAGGCTGCAAGCTATTCTGGTAATGGGAGGTGATGTGGCATAGAGAAAGTGTTGTTAGATATGTGCAATGGTACTTTCCTAGTTCTGTACCTGTAATCTGTTCTATCTTCCTACCAGCATCATAAACCGTGCAAGTGAAATCTACTTCCCATAGCCTACCTTGAAAAGCTGACACTTCTGAGCATGCAAAGTGGGTGGGGCTTAACATAAAAAAGAGACCTGGTTATGAAAAGCAGTGGCTACATTTGTATTCATTAATATACAATATATATGTTTAAAATATATTTTCTTTTACAGTTTTTGAATTATGATTGAGTGTGGAACAGTTTACTGTGTAAGGTTGTATGCATGGTTATTGTTTAATATACAGTAGGGGCAGTTCACAGTTGCACTAAGTAACAGCACAAAAAAACATAATATTAATGGAAGCACTTTATTTTATGGAGATGTTGGAACATACATAAATAAGCATCTACGTAAAATGATTCCTGTTGCTATAGTTCTGTTCAGACTTCGCTGGCTGCTATTCAAAACCTGTAAATGGCATGCAATGAAATAATACTGAGCGCAATTAGACAATGCATACAGTTTACTTTATTGGAAACTTCAGCTCAGTAGAGACACCTGGTGTTTTTTAATGTTACTGCTGTGTAAAGGGCTGTAAAAGCTGTAAAGCAAGCTTTTTCTGAACAAAATATAGCGGCCAACTTCTCATTCTGCAGATGCTTGTTTCCGCACTGTTATTGTAGCCCTTCGATTTCAATATTTTGAGTCAGAAATATTTAACTGCGTACTTACTCCATAATCAGAGGACAAGGCATGACAGCCAGGCAAATAGCATTTAATAAGTATTTCAGCAGTAGCAGACTCAAAGTGACAAACTCCTGGTTTAAAAAGAATATATATATATATATATATATATATATATAATCTCACAAAAGTGAGTACACCCCTCACATTTTTGTAAATATTTTATTATACCTTTTCATGTGACAACACTGAAGAAATGACTCTTTGCTACAATGTAAAGTAGTGAGTGTACAGCTTGTATAACAGTGTAAATTTGCTGCCCCCTCAAAATAACTCAACACACAGCCATTGATGTCTAAACCGCTGGCAACAAAAGTGAGTACACCCCTAAGTGAAAATGTCCAAATTGGGCCAAATTAACCATTTTCCCTCCCTGATGTCATGTGACTCGTTAGTGTTACAAGGTCTCGGGTGTGAATGGGGAGCAGGTGTGTTAAATTTGGTGTTATCGCTCTCACTCTCTCATACTGGTCACTGGAAGTTCAACATGGCCCCTCATGGAAAAGAACTCTCTGAGGATCTGAAAAAAAGAAGTGTTGCTCTACATAGAGATGACCTAGGCTATAGGAGGATTGCCAAGACCCTGAAACTGAGCTGCAGCACAGTGGCCAAGATCATACAGCAGTTTAACTGGACAGGTTTCACTCAGAACAGGCCTCACCATGGTCGACCAAAGAAGTTGAGAGTACGCGCTCAGCATCATATCCAGAGGTTGTCTTTGGGAAATAGACGTATGAGTGCTGCCAGCACTGCTGCATAAGTTGAAGGGGTGGGGGGGTCAGTCAGTGCTCAGACCATACGCCGCACACTGCATCAAATTGGTCTGCATGTCTGTTGTCCAAGAAGGAAGCCTCTTCTAAAGATGATGCACAAGAAAGCCCGCAAACAGTTTGCTGAAGACAAGCAGACTAAGGACATGGATTACTGGAACCATGTCCTGTGGTCTGATGAGACCAAGATAAACTTCTTTGGTTCAAATGGTGTCAAGCATGTGTGGCGGCAACCAGGTGAGGAGTACAAAGACAAGTGTGTCTTGCCTACAGTCAAGCATGGTGGTGGGAGTGTCATGGTCTGGGTCTGCACGAGTGCTGCCGGCACTGGGGAGCTACAGTTCATTGACGGAACCATGAATGCAAACATGTGCTGTGACATACTGAAGCAGAGCATGACCCCCTTCCTTCTGAGACTGGGCCGCAGGGCAATATTCCAACATAACAACCCAAAACACACCATCAAGACAACCACTGCCTTTGCTAAAAAATCTGAGGGCAAAGGTGATGGACTGGCCAAGCATGTCTCCAGACCTAAACCCTATTGAGCATCTGTGGGGCATCCTCAAATGGAAGGTGGAGGAGCACCAGGTCTCTAACACCCACCAGCTTTGTGATGTCATCATGGAGGAGTGGGAGAGGACTCCAGTGGCTACCTGTGAAGCTCTGGTGAACTCCATGCCCAAGAAGGTTAAGGCAGTTCTGGTAAATAATTGTGTCCACACAAAATATTGACATTTTGGGCCCAATTTGGATATTTTTACTTAGGGGTGTACTCACTTTTGTTGCCAGCGGTTTAGATATCAATAGCTGTGTGTTGAGTTATTTTGAGGGAACAGCAAATTTACACTGTTATACAAGCTGTACACTCACTGCTTTACATTATAGAACAGTGTAATTTCTTCAGTGCTGTCACATGAAAATATATAAAAAAATATTCATGAAAGTGAGGATTGTACTCACTTTTGTGAGATACTGTGTATATATATATATATATATATATATATGTGTGTGTGTGTGTGTGTGTGTGTGTGTGTGTAATATATATACACAGACTGGAGTAAAGTTATTTCTTGTTTTGGCAAGGAAAGAGAGGGCAGGGAGAGAAAAAAAGAGAGAGAAGGGGGGTCAGGGAGAGAGAGAGAGAGAGGGCAGAGTGAGAGAGGGCAGGGAGAGAAAGAGAGGGGGATCAGGGAAAGAGGACAGGGAGAGAGAGAAAAAGAGAGAGGGGGTCAGGTTGAGAGAGGGGGGGTCAGGAAAAGAGAGGGGTGGTCAGGGCGAGAGAGAGGGGGGTCAGGGGGAAGATGCCCATTCACTTGGAATGGTCCCCGGGTGCTCACTGGTTCATTCAGCAGTTTTTCAGTGTGGTTGTCAGCTGCTTTTTTTTTTATCTTCCCCCCCCTCCTCTTCCCAGACAGAACACACAGGATGAGCGGGGGATGTGTGAAGCTGCTCGGGGCAGGCTGCAGGCATGCTGGAGGTGGAGTGGATAGACAGAGTAGTGTGCAGAATGGATCCTCTCCACCTAGAACAGTTGCCCTTCCCGAGCCGTCACCTGCACTGTCCGCACACAATGACACAGAAAGCAGAGAATGGTGACGGAGCAGCCATTGATGGAGGGAGGAGGTGGAGAGGAGCAGGTGAATGGGTTTTCCGGGGAACGGGAACTAATTTCTGCACCACTCACTTCTTTTTCCCGCCGGCTTGTCACTTTTGCCAGATGCTTCCCCACCTCCTCCCTCCCAGGGGCCATGGCTGCGCCCTAGATGGCAGTGCGCCCTAGTCTACTGCCTAGTTCACCTAGTGGTAGCACTGGCCCTGATTAAAAGGAGGTTTATACAGAGCGGATACTCATCAGATAATTTAGATAGAATCATACAAGTAGCACGAATCCCCAGATATAAATGTTTAGAAAAGTTGAAAGGAAATCAAAACACAGAGAGTCACCAATGGAGTTTTATCTCAGATTACCATGTACAGTTCGTAAACCTTGACCTATTTTGAGTATGGATACAATTTTGGGATCCAAATTCCATGTAACACCATCTTTTTTATATAGAAGAGCTCCAAATTTTGGTGAAAGGATTGTTAAAAATATTCCAGACCCTCCTAAAAAAAAATCAATGATGTTCGATAGATTAGAAGGTTTCTTTGCTTGTCGAAAGTGTTGAGCCATGTAGAACAGCAGATAATAATATGGTAAGACGGAAATCCCTTTTTCTAGGAATAATAATAGGGATTATAAGATCACAGAATGTATAACTTGCAATGCCACACATGTAGTGTATGCTTTAAAATGCCCTTGTGGCCTCATGTATGTGGGGCACACAAAAAGACCTTTAAAGAAAAGGATAGTAGAGCATATAAATAACATCTTAAAAGGGTTTCGTCATCACCATGTATCCTTGTAATTTTCCGTCTTTTTTTTGTTTATATTGCAAAAAAGAAAAACCCAGTGGTGATCAAATACCACCAAAAGAAATCTATTTGTGTGAAAAAATGACCAAATTTTCTTTTGCCTTCAGTGTTGCATGACCATGCCATTCTCTTTGATGATTATGCGCCGCTCCCTCTAAGGTCTATTGAAACCACCAATGTGACCAGAACTAATATGTTAAGTAAACATACAGACTACAAGGGTCAGATTATACAGTGAACACTCCAAATATAAGTGTTAATTAGAAATCTGCATCCTCCCTGAGGAAGTCACAAAGACAGTGACGTGATGTGTGGGAGGAGCCGGGTGGCGCCCTAGATGCAGAGTGTTGAATCGCAGCTGTGTATGTCATTTTTTAAGGCACATTTTACCTTTCCATACTGTAAGTGCAATTCTTTTAATAAATCTGTTTTTTATAGTATACTACACTGAGAGCCCACCCTGTGTTTTTTGAGTGGACTGGGAGCAGAGGAGATAGAGGCTGAGGACCTAGAGACACCTACCAAATATCACTGAGGAAGTTAATAACCCCAAAGGACATCTAAATAGAGAGAGAATACTACATTTTTACCCCAAGAGCGTTAAAGTGCATTAGACCTAAGAACGTACGTTCTTAGGTCCATGCCACAAGGTGAAAGCATTGGAGCGAAGGTGGCCGGACACACTTGCATGACGGTGTGGATACACATAAGTGTTTGAGCAGGTAGTGGAGGAACAGTCTATGTGGGCACACCAACTCGAGACTTGTCCTTAATGTCTATTGGTGTGACGGCTTACAGCTTTTTGTGGACTTATATCACAATTCGGATGTGGATTGCCAATTAACACTTATATTTGAAATGTTCACAGTATAATTTGACCCTTGTAGTCTGTATATGTTTACTTAAAATGGATGTAAGCCCGATTCATAAAATTTGAGCTGGGCACATAGATCTGAAGTGTTTTATTATCTCTCTTCAACACACTAAGTCCCGCAGCTGTCTCTTGTTTAGTTTCACTGTTATCAGTCTGACAAGTTCTCCGTTACATATGATAAAGGAGCCGGAGTTTGGTGGTGGGGAGGGAGCTATAAATAGATTAGCACAGTGCTCAACTGTACAAAGAAGAGACCTTAGAGTCTCTACTTATGAGGAGAGGGGGTGTTTGCCTTTCCTCTAATCAGCTGTCTTGACTGTATGCCCAGGCTTCATGCAATGCTAATCAGGAAGAGAGAAACTCCTAACATGAAGAGCACTTTCTAAAGGATATATACAGCTGAAGACAGATGATATACAGTATCTCACAAAAGTGAGTACAACCCTCACATTTTTGTAAATATTTTACTATATCTTTTCATGTGACAACACTGAAGAAATGACACTTTGCTACAAAGTAGTGCGTGTACAGCTTGTATAACAGTGTAAATTTGCTGTCCCCTCAAAATAACTCAACACACAGTCATTAATGTGTAAACCGCTGGTAACAAGAGTCAGTACACCCTTAAGTGAAAATGTCCAAATTGGGCCCAATTAGCCATTTTCCCTTCCTGGTGTCATGTTACAAGGTCTCAGATGTGAATGGGGAGCAGGTGTGTTAAATTTGGTGTTATTGCTCTCATATGGGTCACTGGAAGTTCAATATGGCTATATTTAAAAAAAAAAAACTTCTGCCTTTACAACTCCTTTTAACCTCTCCTCCTGCCTGTGTAACCAAACACTTGATGATAATTGAGAAATTGTCCTCTGAAGTCTGCTGGAAAACACACTTCTGGGATTGTCAATCTTCTGTGTTCCCCGCAGTGCTCTGTGATTCCTCCTGCCATCCTCACGTCACTACAGTAGTAGTGGCTGCACAAAATGCAAACATGCAGGGGTCCTATAAGATTTTAATCTTGTGTAGCCCTCTTTTGGGGGTAAGGGGGTTATGAGAAATGACCTCCCCAAACAGGATAGAGGGCTAAAATTATAGGTAAATAGGAGAACCAGAACCTTTGCTAAGTGGAAGAGTTGGTTTGATCATAATGGTTGGTAATGTCTTAACCCAAGACAGAGCCTCTGTGAGTAGATGGAATTTCCTTCCTGGGAAATTAACCAGTAACCTAATCAAGGTAATTGGGGGCAGAGGAACTACTGCAGCCAGCATATTACATTAACCACTTAAGCCATGGAAGGTTTTACCCCCTTCATGACCAGGCCATTTTTTGTGATATGGCACTGCGTTACTTTAACTGACAATTGCGGTAGTGCGACGTTGTACCCAAACAAAATGTTTCTGTCCTTTTTTCCCACAAATGGAGTTTTTTTTGGTGGTATTTGATCACCACTGCTTTTTTATTTTTTGCGCTAAAACAAAAAAAAAGACAATATTTTTTACTTTCTGCTAAAATACATTTCTCCATCAGTTTAGGCCAATATGTATTCTGCTACATATTTTTGGTAAAGAAAGCGGATATTGATTGGTTTGCGCAAAAGTTATAGCGTCTACAAACTGGATATTTTTATGTAATTTTTATTTTATCTTTTACTAGTAAAGCTGGCGATCAGCGATTTTTAGCAGGACTGCGACATTGCAGAGGACAAAACGGGCACTATTGACATTTTTTTTTTTGGACCAGTGATACTAATATAGTGATCAGTGCTAAAAATATGCACTTTTACTGTACTAATGACACTGGCAGGAACGTGGTTAACACCAGTGGCGATCAAAGGGTTAAGTGTGTCTCTAGGGGTTGCTTACTAACTGTGTTGGGGTTGCTCTGACTGGATGAAGACAGAGATCAGTGTTCCTGTTCTCCCCTGTCAGAACAGCAATCTGCCTTGTTTACATCGCCATTCTGCCTCTCTGGGGAATGATCGCGGGTGGCCAACGGACATCGGCTCCCCCTCTGGCCAATCAGCGCGTGCCCCCAAAGGTTACTGCATTGAAAAAACAAAAGTTGGATTCAAAATGGCCAACTTCAAAATGGCCGCCATGGTCACCACCCATCTTCAAAAGTTTCCCCCCTCACATATACTAATGTGCCACAAACAGGAAGTTAATATCACCAACCATTCCCATTTTATTAAGGTGTATCCATATAAATGGCCCACCCTGTACATACAGCCAATGTAAAAACAGATATCAGTAAAGGGCCCAACAGGAGTCCTGGTGGAACTGTACACATACCCAGGAATATAAAACTATCCATAAGGAAACATCCAGATGAATGTTGCAGCAAAGCTTAGTTGCAGGGGCTCCTAAGGATGATCATAATGCAACAACCACCTGAGTCGGAGAACTGAAGACCAGATCAGCAATGATGGGAAATCCTCCAACCAGCCTGCAACATGGCATCGCACCAGCAGGAACCATGGTGTGGCGCTAGAACTTATTCAGCATATCTACTCTGCTTCTTAGTTACTTGTAGTTTCTAATCTGTCATGCAGCTGGACCTTTAACTACCAGAAGTGACCGCTGGATCAGTGGCGTCCATAGAGAGCGCATGAGCGCCGCCCCCCCATCCATGCATCCGGCCCCCATGGATTCTAATGGGGGGTGTTTTTTTGAAGCACCTGATTAGAGCCAGAGGCTTTAATAGGCTTCAAAAAAGGGTAAGCTCAGGGCGCAGAGCTCAGTATTTTCACACTAAAGTTACTCCCTGCCAATCAGGAGGCAGGTTGGGAGACCTGTTTCCCAATTGGCCAAAGCGTCTGGCGATCCTATTGGATGCCTAGCGCTTAGGCAGAAGAGAGAGGAGACACAGCATAGAAAGCCGCTGAAGGAGGAGACACCCCAGGAGAGGAGGCGAGGACACCACAGCCCAGCACCTAGATCGGGTAAGTGCCCAACCGCTCACTGGCCGCCCGGGGTGGGTGGTGTTAGTGCCGTGCTGCTGGCCACCCCCAAAAGAAAAACCCATCAGCCGCCACTGGGCTGAATGCCTAACCTGGTTCTAGCCTATGCTGGGTATTGAGCCCTGAGCTAAAACTAGCTACAGAACCCCAAGCCAGAAGGGACAGGGTCAACTAAAATAACAGGGGCTGTACATAAACTCTTACAATTGCAATAAACAGGTTCACCTACTAACATACAGCAAGGTGACTATTACACATGCACACCATATAACAGATTCAAGAGATTCTAAAGGCTAAAGGGTTTGCATTCTCTGCATGCAAGAAAAAACATTTGGTATGCAGCCCCTCCCCCCTAATACTTAGCTGTGCCCAATCTCGATCCAACGATGTGCATGAGATCAGCTACTCCCCCAGCTCTCTCCCTCCTCATTGGCCCTTGGCTCCCACTGCTGTCAATCATAGCCAGTGAGGAGGGAACAGGTGTGGAGCCGAACCCTGCTCTGTGTGTCTTATGGACACACAGAGCGGGGCTTGGGAGTGAGTACACACAAGTGCACCCATAGCAAGCTGCTTGCTATAGAGGCACTCAGCAGGGGGGAGGAACCAGAAGTGCTGGTGGGCGACCCCAGAAGAGAAGGATCAGGGCTGCTTTGTGCAAAACCATTGTACAGAGTAGGTACGTATAACAAGTGTGTTACTAACAAAAAATACCTTTAGTATCACTTTCACCTACAGTCCTGCTCACCATTATTGGCAGTTCCATGCCTGGAAAACTTCTTAATAACATTACGCACCGTTGAAACAGGGATGCCAAGGTCTTTGGAGATGGCCTTATACCCTTTGGAGGTCTTGTGCTTGCAAATAATAGCATTTCTGGTGTCGTCAGACAGCTCCTTTGTCTTTACCATTGTCACACATGAAGAGGGAATAACAGGTGGCTTTTTATAAAACCAAAATGTTCATTTATTGGCTAATTTGGGTCACATGGGTGGAGGCAATTCATCACAGGTGATCCTCATTTGAGATCTGCAACAGGTGAGCCAAATTGGGTTTCCATACTGATTTGCAGAAAAGGGTGCCAATACCACTGACAAGGCAAGCATTATGGTTTTCTCTGTTTTCCTCATAATGTTTATCTTTTTAAATGTTATTTATCATTTACAGTTTTTTGTCAAACACAAGCTATCTGTAGTAATATGTTGGTTAATTTGATACATTTCCTTCAGTAGATATTCCACAATATGTACATAAACTTCATGGGTGCCAATAATGGTGAGCAGGACTGTATCTGCTATAGTGCATGTGAGATGACAAGGGGGCAGATATTCTCTGTCATCAGTCTATAAATGTATACATATATACACACAGAAGCTATGGACAGAATAGTAAACTAATAAACATAGGAACACCTGCCTAATAACTTCTGATTCTGGCCTGGGTTAGTAGCAGCTCCTTCATAGCAGAGCATGTGGTATTAGACTCTTTCTACTTCCTACCTCTGAGGTTTCTAACCCAGAGTCAGAAAGTTATATACATAAAGACGTAAATGACAACAGACAGAGTTTGTTTTAAGACATGCTGCTGATGTGCCTCTTTTGTATAATATTATTCAGCATCAAGCTCTTTATACAAGGATGATGCTGGTGTTCCAACAAAAGTTTTATTGAATGTATTGTCTGTTAGTTTTTTTATCATCTGTATAAAAAAAAAGATTACATTGACTATAGGTTACCTTTATGTTACCAATTTGAGTACATTGCAGCATATGTCATAAGGTAAATGTGTAGGTGTGAATGGGCCATTTTAGTTCCCCTTTAAAAGCACATTAAACAGCAGTGCACAGATGTGAATTTGCCCCATTGAAAAGAATGGGATTTCTACATGCACAAAAAAAGATATAATTTCTGCACGCCTCCACTGCAACAATCGATTTCTATAGGCACATCTAACTGCCTACATTCATTTTAAGCCTTTAAAGGTTTTTGAAAAAAAAAAATTAAACTTATGAAAAAGTCACTGTTAATGTGTGCTCTTGCCAACATGACATGATCATTTATTTCTTAATATTATACTGTTTACATAAACCATTTTTTCCTTATGTGTGTCCAAATGTACCTTCAAAATGGGATAAAGCTCTTCTGAAGTAGTATGCATATGTTCACTTTGAGCTTTACTAATTCTACAAGTTGTATAGAAATCTTACTTGTATGATATTGTTTTCGTTGGCAGACTTTTGAGAGCTATTTTTGGGTGGTAATGTTGGTCAACACATTATTTAAATGCTGCAGTGGGAAAATTTATAGGGAATATTGAATTTCTAAATGTTCACCATTTCTTTTTTTAAAACCCAAAGAAATCAAAAACAATTTATACAAATCTGCTACCAAATCACCAATAGGGATGGGCCATGGTTCGAGTCGAACGTAAGTTGAATTTAGAACATTATGGAGCGTTCGCATCGACTTCGCCGCCACGGAATGCCCCATAATGCATTGCCGCAGATCGTGTGCGCAGGATGGATTACAACGGGGGACAATAATTTTTATTTTTTAATAAAGGACTTGTCCCTAATTGTGTCCCATGTTTTTTTTTCTTTTTTGACACTTTTGGTTTATTATTGGATGTACGATGTACCCGATACTAATTCACATAGGGGGGGGTCGGAATCTGGGGCCCCCCTTATTAAAGGGGGCTACCAGATTCTGATAAGCCCCCGCCCACAGACCCCCACAACCACAAGAAGAGGCTCTTGTCTCCATCAACATGGTAGCAAGGTGCTTTGCTCCCCATGTTGAGGGCATGTAGCCTGGTACGGTTCACTAGGGGAGGGGCCGCTCACTCGTCCGTCCCCCCCTATCCTGGCCAACCAGGTCTGGTTTGGATTTTAGGGGGGGACTCCACGTCAATTTTTTTTTTTTAATTTTGGCACGGAGTTCCCCTTAAAATCCAAGCCAGACCCAAAGGGCCTGGTATGGACTGGGGGGGGCCACGTAAATTTTTTCAGTGATTTTTCTGCATATTGCTGGGAGCCGGCAATACTTTACAGCCACGATAATAAATGACAATTTTTCCTTCACAAATGCCATTTTGCTCTAGTTATGTTCTAAACATCACAGAGGTGCGCCCTTTTACAGGCAGACTAAGGGGACCCCCAGGCACAATATTTAAAGCAATATTTCATTTTTATTGTTTCACTTTAAGCATTATTAACCACTTGCCGATCGCCGATCGGCATCTGACGGCGACAGAGTGGCTCTGTAAGGCAAAACGTCGTCATATGACGGCGGCTGCCAGATCGTGCGCTCACTGTGTGTGTCTGGGGAGGGCCAGGGAGCGGGTGCGGCGGATTCGATCTCCGCCGGCTACCCGCGATGCCCCCCCTGGAGTGAAAGAACGGAGGTCCGTGTAAGTAAACACGGACCTCCGTTCTGTGAGAGGGGGAAGGACTGTGATCACAGCCTTCCTTTACATGGAAGCTGTGATCACTTCCCTTCCCCTGTTAGGGCAGCCCCCATACAGTAAGAACACGCCCAGGGAACATAGTTAACCCTTAGAGCACCCCCTGCAGGTTAACCCCTTCACTGCCAATGGCATTTACACAGTAATCAGTGCATTTTTATAGCACTGATCGCTGTATAAATGCCAATGGTCCCAAAAAAGTGTCAAAATGTTCCGACATGTCCGCCCCAATATCGCAGTACCGCTAAAAATCACAGATCGCCGCCATTACTAGTAAAAAATAAAAAAAAATAAAAACTCAAGAAATGAATTCTCATCATCCGTAAACGCGACCACTTTTGAGCAAACCAATCAATAAACGCCGATTGCGATTTTTTTAATCACAAATATGAGGAAGAATATAAATCGGCCAAAACCGATGAAAAAAATGTTTTTTTATATTTTTTTTTTGGATTTGTATTTTAGCAAAAACTAAGAAATTTGGGTTTTTTGCAAAATTGACGCTCTTCTTTTGTTTATAGCGGCGATCAGAAATGACGCAGCGGTGATCAAATACCACCAAAAGAAAGCTCTATTTGTGGGAAAAAAGGACGCAAATTTCGTTTGGATACAAAGTCGCACGACCGCGCAATTTTCAGTTAAAGCGACGCAGTGCCGAATCGCAAAAAGGGCTCTGGTCCTAAAGTGTGAAATCCTTCCGGGGCTGAAGTGGTTAAAATCACTGCTCCTGAAAAAACAATCGATTTAAAAACTTTTTTTTTTGCATTGATACATGTCCCCTAGGGCAGGACCTGGGTCCCCATTCACTCTTTAGGGCAATAACTTGCATTTAAACCTTTAAAATGAGCACTTTTGAGTTTTCATGTTCGGGTCCCATAGACTTTAACGGTGTTTGAATGTTCATATGAATTTTTTGCATGTTCTGGTGCGAACCGAACCGGGGGGTGTTCAGCCTATCCCTAATCACCAAATTAAAACCCTATCTACAATATATAGTAAGTGGAACTTAGATAGAAGCAGACTCTGTAGCAGCTGTGCATGGCAAACAATCTGATCTTAGCTTTTATTTTCAAAGCTTATCTGAACAAGCTGATTGGTTACTGTGCACAGCTGCTCCAGATTCCTTCTGTCCCAGTTTTAATAATCACTGCATACACCCCCTCCCCCCCCCCCCCCCAACCACCAAGACTATGTTGGGAGAGCATAGAAAAGCGAACCTCACAGGAAAAAAAACCCGGCCTCTGGCCAATTATAGTGTAGGGAATTGACCAGCATTTCATAAACATGGCTTAGCAGTGTCATGACTAGTGCAGATAGTTGGTGAACAGCATTAAACATACAGAGAAATCATGCAAGTTAGATTACTTAGGGCTTTTAAAAAAAAGCAGCTTAGAGTTGTTTATGTATTCATTCCAATGTTATATATTTCAAGCAGAACACTTTTTTTTCATTAAGCCCCCCAGCCCCATAGCCTGCCCCAAAAAACTAAATATATAAATTAAAAAAACTGAGTACATAGTCTTCTGTGCAGTCATGTGACATCACAGGTCATTTTTCTGTCTGATGTCAGCAGTAGGTGGTCCTTACTGCTACACAGAATGTCACTCAAGTAGTGAGGAATGAGCTCCATTCTGTGCAGCAGCACTGTGATCTCAGGTCAAGGGAATTCAATTTTAGATTTATTCAAAAAGATGGAGTTCAGCTTTAACAATCTAAAAATGTAGCAAAAAAAGACATTTGTTTTTAGAAAATCACAAGTCAAGACAATATGTTGCTATCGTGATTGAACTTTAAATAGCTACAAATGTGCCAAATGTAAGTAGGTGCATTTGAAGGATGTAAATGTGTAATAGCATGTTTAGGCACAAAATGAGCATAAAGTTCTCCTTTTCTAGGAAAAAAAACCCCGCAAAATACTAAAATCTGACTTGTATGGAACTGATATATTCTGCCCAGTATATGTGGTGAATTAATGTGTTGTTAAAGAGGACCTTTACTTTTAGGAAAGGATATCTAGTAAGGTACAGCTGCATATGGACAGCAAAAGGACTCCTTCACACTTGCGGCAGCCCTTTCCACCCACCTGAAAAGTGATCTGCAGCGGATGGCTTTTTAAAGGGAGGTTCACAGGCAGCTGAGAGGCAATATGTCACCTCCTAGTTTAACTCTGAAAAGCCCCCACCACTGAACCCTATTCACTTAAGTGTGGGTGGTCAGAGGGCAGTAAAACCCGCATAATTTTAACAGCCACCTTGGCCGCAAGTATGAAACGGGCCTAGGATTATCTAAGTTAATTTAAGACCTACCCTGCTCACTCCACTGACTGCTAAATTCAAGTTGTTCAGAGTGTCATCCTGAGCACTGTAGTGCCAGCTGGTGATGTGTCTGATCAAAGTAGCATGTTGTTATTTTTTATGTTACTGTATAGCCAAGCAGTTAGGGCATTAGCAGTCTTTCAGAAAAATTAAAGTGGTATTAAACCCAAAATGAAAAAAATAATATATTGCAGCTTACCATTCATTAGATGTAGTGGCTGCATTAATGTTCTTTTAACAGGCTTTTTTCCCCTCTGTTTTCCCCCTGGTGATCTTGGCAGTAACACACCTCCTACATTAGTGATCCCACTCTGGATGAAGGGGCATAGAAACACCTTTGAATAGCAGCTGTCAGTCTGAGGGAGAGAAGTGTTAGATGCATTAGCAGATTTAGATTCACTAACAAATTAAGGCAGAAATCCAGCTGACACTTTGTAAGTAGGGATAAGCGAACGGGTCGGCCCGAGCATATGTTCGGGCCAAACAACTGCTGTTCGCCCACTCCTCAAATCTATAACATTATGGGGTGTTCGGCGCGACTTTGGTGCCGCCGAACACCCCATAATCACCCGCCCGACATACCCTCAGATGGCACGCACAGCTCCTCCTCCATGGGAGGACTGCCGCCATCTGCGCTGGCTTTGTTTTGACATTTTATTTATAGTGCAGGGCGGGGCCACGGGTGACATACGGGTGACCCCGCCCCATCTGACATCATGTGATGTCCAGAGGAGCGAGCCGCTCAATTATGTCACCGGGTGGCCCCGCCTTCACCATAAATAAAACGTCTAAACAGAGCTCAGTAGGTGAGAGCCCTCCCATAGAGGAGGAGCTGTTCGTTTTTTTGTTTTTTGTTTTTTTTTGGGTCATCGCTCGCCGTAATTGGGAGGGGGACACTTATTTTAATTAATTTATTTTTTAATAAAGGACTTGTCCCTAATTGTCTTCTGTGGTATTTTTCTTTTTTGACACTTTTTGGTGAATTGGGGGGGGTACGATGTACCCAATACTAATTCACATTGGGGGGTCGGGATCTGGGGGCCACCTTATTAAAGGGGGCTTCCAGATTCCGATAAGCCCCGCACCCGCAGACCCCCACAACCACAGCCCAGGGTTGTGGGGAAGAGGCTCTTGTCCCCATCAACATGGGGACAAGGTGCTTTGGGGTGGGGGGCCCCCCCTGCCCTAAAGCACCCATACTTCCCATGTTGAGGGCATGTAGCCTGGTATGGTTCGGGGGGGGGGCGCGCTCGTCCGCCCCCTCCTTATCCTGGCCGGTCATGTTGCATGCTTGGATAAGGGTCTGGTTTGGAATTTTAGTGGGGACCCTACTTCAATTTTCTTTATTTTGATGCGGGGTTCCCCTTAAAATCCAAACCAGATCCAAAGGACCTGGTATGGACTGGGGGGGACCCTACGCACATTTTTTTCAGTGATTTTTTTTTTTTTCTTGTATATTGCCGGTAACCGGCAATACATTACAGCCGCAATAATAAATTACAATTTTTTCTTTGGAAATGTCATTTTGCTCTAGCTATGTTCTAACCATCACAGAGGTGCACCCTTTTACAGGCAGACCAAGGGACCCCCCAGGCACGATATTTAAAGCAATATTTCATTTTTATTGTTTCACTTTAAGCATTATTAAAATCACTGCTCCTGAAAAAGCGATTGATTTTTAAAAACTTTTTTTTGCATTCATACATGTCCCCTAGGGCAGGATCCAGGTCCCCATACACTTTTTATGGCAATAACTTGCATATAAGCTTTTAAAATGAGCACTTTTGATTTTTCATGTTCGGGTCCCATAGACTTTAACGGTGTTCGAATGTTCGTAGTAATTTTTGTCTGTTCAGATGTTCTGGTATGCACCAAAAGGGGAGGGGGGGTGTGGGCGGGATGCCTCCCTAATAAGAGCCCCTTTAAAGTAATCTTAGAGCTTTGTTGTTTTTTTGTTTTTTTTTTTAATAACAAACGTATACTTGCCTGCTCTGTGCAGCGGTTTTGCACACAGCAGCTCCGATCCTCTGCATTTTGGGTCCTGCCAGTGCTCCTGGCTCCTCTCCCTTGATCAGTGCCCCCAGAGGAAGCCGCTTGCTGTCACATACCTGGTGGAAGAGTCTGGCTTACGCAGTAGGCAACCTCTCTTATGGCCCTGGTTCCAGAACCCCTGGTAGAGTAGACAGGGAGCGCTGGAGCACAGGGGAGCACGAGGGCTGGATGGGACACAGGTGGTGTGTTGTGGAAGTTGTCCCGTAGTCCCGTAGTCCATGCTAGACTGAAGAGTAGTGGTGCAGGCCGGAACGTTAACTTGCGGGCAAAACGGTACAGAAGGAGCAGGCAATCGGATGGACGGGTGCAGGCAGGGTCGTTAACAGGCAGGCAGGTGGAGGTACAGAAGGAGCAGGCAGAAGGGTGGACGTAGCCAAGCAGGGGGTCGGTGCAGGCAGAGTTCAAGCAAATACAGGTTCAGGGTGGGTCACGGGTAACAGGAAGCTTAGAACGGGTCGCTCAGGAACACAGTAATGCTGTATAACGGACAGCACTTACTTCCTGGTGCTGTCCTACTTAAATGGCTGCTATTGGCGCCATTAGCGCACGCACGGGCGTGTGTGAATGTGCATGGGAGGCCAGAAACGACCAGAAAGTCATATTTCCTAACATTGCCCCCCTCCAAGGGGCAGCCTCCGGATTCCCAATCAGGCTCTTAGCTCTGGATGTCTTCTCCAAAAGGACATGACAAGTTCCTCAGCATGGATATGGTCTTCGGGTTCCCATGAACTTCCTCCAGGGCGGACTTGATCGCCAAGAGTTCCCGGTCCCCCACGTAGTTTTTCTCAGGCGCGGTAAGCTTGCAAGAGAAAATGGCTATGGGGTGTAGTGAAGCCTTTGGACCTCGTCTCTGGCACAGGACTGCTCCCTCCACTGTCTCCAACGCGTCCACCTCTAGGATGTAAGGCAGAGCGGAGTCTGGGTGTTTAAGAACAGGTGCCATGGTAAACAGTCTTTTATGTTTCAGAATGGCCACTTGGGCCTCGGGGGGCCAGCGGAAGCGGGACCCCTGCTTGGTGAGTTGAGTGATCGGAGAGCTCACTGCAGAAAATACTCTAATGAATTTCCTATAAAAATTGGCGAAGCCTCCGAATCGTTGGACCCCTTTCCTGTCAACGGGAGCTGGCCAGTCAATGATTGCAGAAACATTTTGAGGGTCCATGGTGACTCCGGTGACTGAAATGTCGAACCCCAGGAACGAGATGCTAGAGCACTCGAAAGCACACTTTTCGGCATAGAGCCCATGCTGATGTAAGCGTTGTAGGACGCACCCGACATGCCTGCGATGCTCTTCCAGGGAGGCCGAAAAAATGAGGATGTCATTGAGGGAAATGATGACGACCTGGTCATGAAACACATAATTTACCAATGCTGAAATGTTGCTGGAGCATTGCAGAGCCCGAAGGGCATCACCAAATATTCATAGTGCCCGAACCATGTCCGGAAGGCAGTCTTCCATTCGTCACTCTCCCAGATGCGAATGACATTATAAGCTCCGCGCAGATCCAGCTTGGTAAACACAGCAGCAGTTCCGAGTCTTTGAAACAGTTCAGGCACTAGTGGCAAAGGGTACCGGTTTTTAACTGTGATTTTGTTAAGGTCTCGATAGTCTATGCAGGGTCTGAGAGTGTGGTCCTTCTTTTCCACAAAGAATATCCCAGCCCCTTCAGGTGAAGTAGAGGGCCGAATGAAACCTTTTTTAAGGTTGTCGTCTAAGTAAGCTTTGAGGGCTTTCAACTCCAACTCTGAGAGCGGGTAGATCCGGACAAAAGGTACTTCTGCCCCTGGTAGCAATTCTATAGGACAGTCGTAAGACCTATGAGGTGGAAGTGTGTCTGCCCCCTTCTTGCTGAACACATCCAACAACTCATAGACAGATGGAACAGCGAGGCGGGTTTCTGGATCAGAACCAGAGTTCAAACTCAGCACTGCAGCGGGGAATCCTGGGGCTGGTGGCAGGCAGTTGTGTTGGCAGTAAGGGGATAGAAATCAGTCAATGGTGGGGCAGTGTGCCCGGAGCCATGGTAGACACAGAATGATTGGAAAAAGGGGGGATGCTATGGCGTCTAATGACAAATGTTCCAGGTGGCCGCCTGCTGTCCAGGCCAGAAGAGGAACTGTCTCGTGGGTGACTGCTCTGGACTTAATGGATGACCCGTTAGCCAAGCGGATAGCCATCCGAAGGGCCTTAGGCTTGATTGGGATCTGTAAAACAGAACAGAAGGAAGGCGTGCGCACCTAGTGCATTACCATAAAAAATTTTAATGGAAATAAAAAGTTAAAATGAATACTCACAAAATCACAAAATGACATCACAAAGCCATAACAAGATGATGCAATTGATTAAAAAAGCACAAGGTGGGGTATCAACTGATGCGTTTCGGGGGCGCACCCCCTTCTTCAGAGCTGTGCTAATCTTTGTTTTATAGTCTATTTTGGATTACCCCATCCGAGGGGGGCAACACACATCTGGTCTCCTACTCCTTGTTGTTCCGGTTGCCTGTTATCCTGAAGGTCCTCTAGCACTGGAAACGACAATTTTTCTCCTTCGCCTTTCAGGACAGCACAATGGAGAGAGCGTAGCTCCGCCTCATCACAGGAAACACTGCCGTATCACGCCCCTTTAAAAGCGTCCGCTTCCACCATGCCGTCAGTCTTAGTGTTTCCTCCGACATGGTGGAAGCACTGCTTGGGGGACCAAGGGGAGCTGCGCTCTCTCAGTGCCTATGGGTTGGGGGAGTGTGGTTACCTTCTGAGGATAGCTTTTGGCCAGCCCAGCAGCCTCCCAGCATGGGTGGAGGCCTGCTCCGGTGTCTCCCTCCTCTCCGGTTCACAGGAACGATGGTCCGGTCGGTCGTTCCCGCCCCGAGCGTTCGGAGGCCGCGGGCGGTGTGTGATACATGCCTCGGCGGCATGTCGGATCCGGATCCCGGCCGGCGGGTGACGTCGCGTCCGGGGGGCGGGACTTCCGGCGGGGGCGTGGCGGCAAGTGGTTCCAGCCGCCGGAAACGCAGGGGAGAAGAGGCGGGCCTTCTGACAAGGGCTTCCTTCCGCCCCTCACAGCAGGGAAGTAGGAAGGAGTGTATTTAAGGATGGCAGTGTATGCTCCGTGGAGCTGCGATGGAGGTGCAGACCACGGAGGCGGCGGATGCAGGCGCCAGAGACCCTTGTCAGACCCAGGTAAGAGGGGTGCAGTGGCATCCTTTTTT
>BLSH010560358.1:123218-138321 GCA_018402905.1 Glandirana rugosa | reverse complement strand
CTCTGCGTCTGCGGACTGGGTATCAGAGACAGAGATGACACCACGACGGCCTGTGGAACAGTCCAGGACAGGCCAATTTGGCCCTTTGTCCGAAGTGTGCTGGGGACCTCCTGAAGATAGACACGGACTAGATGGGTTAGTGGAACAAGACGGTCACGTAGAGGTCGAGGGACTACCCTTGTAGGTCCAGAGTCGACAGAACCTGAGGCCTCGGTCGTCGACGAAGTAGTTGGACCGGAAACGTCAAGTCGTGGTCTAGGGTGAGTTTCCTTTTTTGGAATCAATCTGAATGGCCACTGCCATAAAGATATTCGGAAAGTCCTGTCGTGTTACCTCTCTCGCATCGAGGCGGAGTAGTGTCCTTTGTGACGGCATAGTTCCCTAGGTGTTAATATATGTTGTTGACTAACCTGGGGTGTTAGATGTGTTTATGTCTTTCAGCATGTCGGAGGTTCGGTGATGTTAGACTGACGGCATGGTGGAAGCGGACGCTTTTAAAGGGGCGTGATACGGCAGTGTTTCCTGTGATGAGGCGGAGCTACGCTCTCTCCATTGTGCTGTCCTGAAAGGCTTATAGAAATACCGTCACCGGTAAGTCTAACTAAGGTTTTTTCCTTTGAGTGGGATCTGGTGCTGAACTGCAAAGGCCAGGTTGATGAAGCAGCTGCTGGCTCCGGAGTCCAAGACAGCTGAGACCTGGATGTTCCCATCAGGGAGCTGGAGATGCACTGGCAGAACAAGGTGATTGGGTAGATCAGGCACAGATAGAAGTCCTCCAGGGGTCGTGTGAAGCCTGTTTCCCGGTTTAACCGGACAGGACCTGACAAGGTGTCCGGCAGCACCACAGTAGAGACAGAGACTATGGGTCAGGCGTCTGCGTCTCTCTTCGGAGGAGAGGGAAGAACGTGGAGGTCCGGGTTGCGCTTGGGCGGGACAAACCAACCCTGTGGCTACTTCGGACTTACGCTCCCGCAGGCGTCAGTCGACCTGGATGGCCAGGTTGATCAGGGCTTCTAGTGTCTGGGGGACACCCACACGGGCCAGCTCGTCCTTCAGCGGCTCCGAGAGCCCCAACCAGAACTGGTGGCAGAGTGCAGCCTCATTCCAAGAGGTGTCTGTGCTCCAGTGCCGGAACTCTGCCACATAGTCTTCCACCATACGGTGGCCTTGCTGGAGGGCGTGGAGGGCCGCCTCGGCTGTAGCCACCTGATGGGAGTCTTCATACAGCCAAGCCATGGACCAAAAGAAAAGGTCCAGGTTGGTGGTTTCAGGAGCCTTGTTCCAGCAGTCGATGAGCCCATACTTGTGGTAGTGAGATGACCAGTCCTACCTTTAGTAGTCTCTAGCGAGAAGGTGCGGGGTTGCAGAAGAAAATACAACTCGCATGCAATGCGGAAAGTGAGAAACTTCTGATGGTCCCCCGTGAACAGGGACACTGGGAGAGGCTGGCACAGAGAGTTCCTGAATTTGGTTTTTCAGCCGGGTGTAATCTTCATGCAAGTCCTTCACCGCTTGGGTGAGCCCGGTTAAGTGTATACTCAAATCCTCCATGGGAGAGGGCCTCTGTGCAGACTCGGACTGGCTGTCTGTTACTGTCACGTACCTGGTGGAAGAGTCTGGCTTATACAGTAGGCAACCTCTCTTACAGCCCTGGTTCCAGGGCCATAAAAAACATAAAGGCTACATAGCATAATACCGTAAGGATATTTATTAAAACATCAGCTTTAAAACAGGGTACTCACAGATTAGAAGTAAAACAATCGCATAGATCACAGTAAAACTTTTGCCGGCAAACAAACAGAACGCCCGTTCTCGCGGGATTCACATGAGGCGTGGTGACGTCAGCTTGTAAGCTCCGCCCTAGCGGTGCCCCAGGAAGACGTCATCTGACGAAACATGTAGGGCGGAGCTTACGTGCTGACGTCACCACGCCTCATGTGAATCCCGCAAGAACGGGCGTTCTGTTTGTTTGCCGGCAAAAGTTTTACTGTGATCTATGCGATTGTTGTACTTCTAATCTGTGAGTACCCTGTTTTTAAAGCTGATGTTTTAATAAATATCCTTACAGTATTATGCTATGTAGCCTTTATGTTTTTTATGGCATACGCTGTGGGAAACTATTGAGCTCTTGATCCTCTATCTGACAACTGAGTCCTGTTTGAGTGTCACGGAGCCCAGGAGGATTGGTCTACCATCACCTACACCCAGCAGAGGGTTATATCTGCTAGTGCGTCTGACCCTTACTAGCAATAGTGGGTCTCTTTCTCTGGTAAGGGTTTTTGCTTACCCCTTCCTCATCACTGGAGGTGTCTGCATGGTTTTGGTGGTGGAAAACAAGAGTGAATTTTCTCTGGACCTTGGATGTTTCAATCTTCTAATCCTCCAATCACTGTTTATCATCCCCTTTTTTCTTGTGAAGAGTTGGGACTATTTATAAGAAACATTCTCTGCATATTCAATATTGCTCTACTCGGTTTTTGCACAATACTTTGTATTTTTTTTTTTTGCACATATGTATGCACTTTATTCTTGTGTAACATAACACGTGTATATATATATATATATATATATATATATAATATATATATATATATATATACTGTTTGCATTGATTCTTTTAAGTATGTTGATTTATGCACTTTTTAGGGTTTAGCGCAATAATTTTTCTTTATTTATTATTTTTGTAAACTGCACTGAGTGGGGGCAGTATGGTGTTGGTTTATAATAATGATGCATTGTAAATCAGATGAAACTCTTGGTCTAAAGGAAACATATAATGGGTTGGTTTGCTAAAGACAAAAACGCTGTTCAGTTTGCAAGGATATATTTAATTTACAAGGGAATTTCCCTTTGCTCATTGAATGTGGAGAAATTCAGTTTGCAAAAAATAACCAATGAAATGCAAGCAAAAAAAAAAGCCCCAAAAAAACAGAGCTGCGCCTCCATTAAGCTAAGGGTATATTCCCTTGTAAAATGAAAATAGAACAGTGTATTTGCCTTTAGTAAATCAACCTCATAGTCTATTTTTTTGTGCATCTATTGAGTTGTTATTATTATAACAGTGAGTACCTTTTAAAGTAATTTAATGTGATTTTAATATTACAATCTTCCTCATGCTTTTTTGTTATTGTATTAAAAGGCAGAATTGTGGATTAGCCTCCAGAGGCACGGTAAATGAGCTGCTAAAATTACTCTTCCTAACTGCTTAGCAAGTGTTGAGATAAAAGTATTGGCCACAAAAAGAGTGTGTAGGTTTTAAGGAGTCCATCAAATGACATTGTGAGGAGTAGTAAAGCATAACCCCTGTGTAGCATGGCTGTCCCTGTTTTTATGTAATTTCAGCTTCTACATAGACAGATAATCATATTAAACGTGGAGATTGAACAGTAACCCTACCCCGGTGTGGAGCTGTGAGGGCTAGAACATATAAGCATGCCACATCCTAAACCATAATTGTGCAATAGAAGACTAGGAATGACAAAAATATGGACTTTGTAGGCATGCTGGGTAAAAAATGATTTGTAGACTTTATATGTTACACCATGGCATAAAAATGCTTTTGACACAAGACATATAAAAAATTATTTAAATTTTGAATAACAGACAAGACATGTAATTAAGGTAGCGCACAGGCGCGATTGATCCCCAGAGGTGCTGGTCACTAAGTGGGTGAACCAGGACCCAGGGGGGTCAAGTCCAATATGTGACATGCGTGTTACTGGGACAAATACTGTGGAAAAGTGAACCCAATTACTTAGTATACATAACATCAATTATTAAGGCGGTCATATAGTAATTTTAAGTGATAACAATGGGGTTCACACCACTTGAGAGTCCCAGAAGCAGATACAGGAATGAAGCTCAACTAGTTTCGCGCTTGATTGGTCTGCGCTTCGTCTGGAGCTGAAGATAATATCCTAATAAGAATAAACACATACATGTCAAAAGAGCAACATATAAACCTATATCAAAACAGTCATGCAGTAACAAATGCATGTAAAGTGAGAGGGAATCACCTACATGATGTACGTGAAAGGCAATTCTACAGCAGCAGCGCATCCCCCGCGGGTATAACAAGGTCATCCTAGATGTAAAGCAGCGGAATCCCCCAGAGGGTCACCGTTCACCTAGCCGGATGTCCCAAGGAAACCAAAGGCTGCGTCAGGCGATTACGGGGGCCTGTGTGCAATACAAACACAATAATGGCATCATTAATGGGAGATTCCTAATGGTACTAAGAGTAAAGACAATATATATGTATAAGTGTAAAAAGCATTTGCTCAAATGTAGGTCCCCACTCTGGTGGATCCAACAGGGGCCCAATCACAATAAAACATGTGCAATAAAGGCCTGTATGGCCTCCATTTACAAAAAAAAATCTATATATGGAATATATATTCAAAAATATGTAAGCATAGGCTGATACTTGCCCTCAGTATCTGAGAATGGTATATGCTCAGGAGAGTTTCCCAGTAGAAGAAAGTAAGAGGATAATGGGCTGTATACACCAAAGTCTCCAGGAACGGAGGATAATATGAATGCAGCATGCAGGATAGTCACAATTTATGAGATGTAACCCAAGGTCCATATATAGATTTCAATAATTCCAAAATCCGGATACTGCAGGGCAAAATAGAAGGTCAATTGTAAATAAGAGTGGGGGTAGTGCCTGGGGATATGAAACACATCCCCATCCAGCTACATGTATAGCTTACCCAAACGTATGTGTGCCGGTGTAAAGGTGAGCCATGTGTGCTGCTGCCCTAAGCCGTATCTGGGGAAGGCCCATCCTAAAATAGGGCACACCGCCCCAATCAATGGCATCCGCGCCAGCCGACACGCCGCGGGAAGTGGCATGTGATGCTATCCATCCGGCTGGAGCTACCACGCATGCGCTGCGTCAACCCCACTGCTCCGACAAGCGCGGCAATGTCAAGACAAAGGACGCTTGGCCATGCAGCGGACCAGGGAGAAGCACGCCCACACGAGGGGGAGCAAGGAGGATCCACAGAGGGCTCCCTCTTGTGGACGACTCCCACGCAGCAGCACTCAATCCCGGAGAGCACCCAAAGGGACCACACAGGGCGGGCACTTGCAGCGCTTTCAGCCGCGTACCTGCCCAGGACAACGCTGGCCCAGGGGATCCAAGGGCAGGGTGGGAAGAGGAAACTGGGGCCCAGGCAGGGGGGTACCCGCTCAAGGGCGGACCAAAAACTGCTTAGGGGGACAAGCGCTGCTGACAATATTAAAGTGAATTGACAAATACATACAAAGCAATAATCACCAAATAGTTACACACATCAAACATGGAAGAGTAATACAGTCGGGTCCATAAACATTGGGACATTGACACAATTTTAATCTTTTTGGCTCTATACACCACCACAATGGATTTGAAATTAAATGAAAAGATGTGCTTTAACTGCAGACTTTCAGCTTTAATTTGAGGGTATTTTCATCCAAATCAGGTGAACGGTGTAGGAATTACAACAGTTTGTATATGTGCCTCCCACTTATTAAGGGACCAAAAGTAATGGGACAATTGGCTGCTCAGCTGTTCCATGGCCAGGTGTATGTTATTCCCTCATTATCCCATTTACAAGGAGCAGATAGAAGGTCCAGAGTTCATTTCAAGCGTGCTATTTGCATTTGGAATCTGTTGCTGTCAACTCTCAATATGAGATCCAAAGAGCTGTCACTATCAGTGAAGCAAACCATCATTAGGCTGAAAAAACAAAACAAACCCATCAGAGAGAGAGCAAAAACATTAGGTGTGGCCAAATCAACAGTTTGGAACATCCTTAAAAAGAATGCACCGGTGAGCTCAGCAACCCCAAAAGACCCGGAAGACCACGGGAAACAACTGTGGTGGATGACCGAAGAATTCTTTCCCTGGTGAAGAAAACACCCTTCACAACAGTTGGCTAGATCAAGAACACTCTCTAGGAGGTAGGTGTATGTGTGTCAAAGTCAACAATCAAGAGAAGACTTCACCAGGATGAATACAGAGGGTTCACCACAAGATGTAAACCATTGGTGAGCCTCAAAAACAGGAAGGCCAGATTAGGGTTTGCCAAACAACATCTAAAAAAGCCTTCACAGTTTTGGAACAACATCCTATGGACAGATGTGACCAAGATCAACTTGTACCAGAGTGATGGGAAGAGAAGAGTATGGAGAAGGAAAGGAACTGCTCATGATCCAAAGCATTACACCTCATCAGTGAAGCATGGTGGTGGTACTGTCATGGCGTGGGCATGTATAGCTGCCAATGGAACTGGTTCTCTTGTATTTATTGATGATGTGACTGCTGACAAAAGCAGCAAGATGAATTCTGAAGAGTTTCGGGCAATATTATCTGCTCATATTCAGCCAAATGCTTCAGAACTCATTGGACGGCGCTTCACAGTGCAGATGGACAATGACCCAAAGCAAACTGCGAAAGCAACTAAAGAGTTTTTTAAGGGAAAGTAGTGGAATGTTATGCAATGGCTAAGTCAATCACCTGACCTGAATCCGATTGAGCATGCATTTCATTTGCTGAAGACAAAACTGAAGGGAAAATGCCCCAAGAACAAGCAGGAACTGAAGACAATAGCAGTTGAGGCCTGGCAGAGCATCACCAGGGATGAAACCCAGTGTCTGGTGATGTCTATGCGTTCCAGACTTCAGGCTGTAATTGACTGCAAAGGATTTGCAACCAAGTATTAAAAAGTGAAAGTTTGATTTATGATTGTTAATCTGCCCCATTACTTTAGGTCCCTTAAAAATTTGGAGGCACATATACAAACTGTTGTAATTCCTACACTGTTCACCTGATTTGGATGTAAATGCCTTCAAATTAAAGCTGTAAGTCTGCAGTTAAAGCACATTTTGTTTGTTTCATTTCAAATCCATTGTGGTGGTGTATAGAGCCAAAAAGATTAGAATTGTGTCGATGTCCCAATATTTATGGACCTGACTGTATATACAGGAAATTAAGTATACCCTGAGATGAAGTTTGTACATATATCTCAAATTGAAGATGTCCTATACACTGCAAAACATACAGCATATGTAGTGTACTCGTGTAGGAGCACATGAGTAGAAGCAACGGTCTAACAAGGCTACATGGCAAGAAACACCCACGGTGCCCCGGAATGAAGTAACACGCAACAGTAAAGGGTTAGCCAGAAAAAATGGTTAAATTACAACAGTCAGCTATTTACAATGGTGGACAAGGGCCCTTCAAGGCCAATGCATGAAGGAAAAGTGGTGGCCATCAACATAACCACAGGAAACATAATATCTATATATGAAACAGCCGGGGCCCCAACCAATTTACAGAAAGCACTTATAAGTTAAGACCTCATTCAGCCCCAGGATTTTAGTAGCCTCCAGGCGCTCTATCCATAAAGTTTCTCTCTGAAGAATAATCTTGTCCCAAGGACCACCCCTTGTGTTTGCTGGAACCATTTCCAAGAAACCAGAAATTTTACCACCTGTGTGTCAAACCTATGGTGTAGATCTAGGTGCCGACTGACTGGGGTGACCATTTTACCATTGCCTGAGTAGTAAATATGGTCCCCTATGCGTTGTCGCAATTGTCGTATCATATTACCGACGTAAAAAGCTCCGCATTGGCAGAGCATTAAATATACCAATCCCTGCATATTGCAATTGGCCGAAAACTTAGGATGAAAAATCTCTACTTTGGGCAGTCTGTAGCAAGTGCCCTCCATGACCAAGGAGCCCATGTCACAGGCACCACAACGGATAATCCCCCTGGGTTGGGGGTCTAACATATTTGGTCAGAATGGGATCTTCACTGAGATGCCAATGCCTATCAAGAAGTTGACGTATCTGAAAATGCTGAGAACAAAACTAAGTAATGAGTTTAACTGTGGATTGGGGCACTGGTTGTCGAACGGTGTTAGTTTTATATATGTGTTGATGCTGATCCTGTAAGAGTGCCTTACGTAAGGCCCTCTTAAGTAGGGACTTGCTATAGCCACAGTTTAAGAGTCTCCCTCGCAGGGAGGTGGCTTGAGACAAAAAGTCTTCCAAACTTGTACAATTGCGACTAATGCGCAGGTACTGGGCAAAGGGTATACTACACTTCAAATGCACCTGGTGTGCACTACCCACATGCAAAATGGTGTTACCTTTCGTCTCCTTGCGATAGAGACCCGTGGCCAAACAATATTGTTGATCTATAAAGAATAAAGATAGATCGATCTAAAAAAGTAATGGTGTGGGTATGAAAATTTAAAGTAAACCTGAGATTATATGTATTGACATTCAGGCGATCAACGAACTTGACCTGGTCCCTGGCTGCATTGGTCCAGACCACAAAAATGCCGTCTATGAACCGGTACCAGCAGAGGACCCGGTCAGTAAATGGCCCCAACTCCTCATCAGAAAAAATCTCTCACCCCACCAGATACAGGTTAGCATATGAGGGCGCACATTGGGTCCCCATAGCGACCCCCTGTATCTGGAGGTAGTGGGTGTCAAGGAAGCAGAACCAGTTATGTGTAAGAATGAATTTTAGCAATTCCACACCATACTTCCAAAGATTATGATCCACCTGCTGCAAGAAAGCATGAGCCACCTGGACCCCCCCTCTCGTGAGGGATGCTGGAGTACAATGCCTCCACATCCAGAGTCACGAGAAGGGAGCCCGGCGGCACAGACATTTGAGTGAGGAGGTCCATGGTATCTCTAATGTATGACGGACGCGTCAAAACATGTGGTAGCAGGGAAGTGTCCACTAACACACTGGCATTCTTTAAGAGAGAACCCACCCCAGAAATGATGTGCCTTCCCGGGGGTTTGTCCAACCGTTTGTGGACTTTAGGTAACACATAAAAGGTTGCTTCTTTGGGATCTTTGACATTTAGAAAATCATAAGTGTTGATCAATCAGTCCTTTGTGATATGCTTCCGAAATGAGGGCCTTATACTCAGCTATAAATCCTAAAATTTTAGATGCAGGTAATGGGCGATACCGGTTCCTATTTTGCAATATGTCCATACACATTTGTTCGTATTGGGATAGAGTCATAATGACTACATTCCCCCCTTTTATCTGAATTTTTTATGACAATGTCGGGGATTTTCTTAAGGGATTGCAAGGCCCGCATTTGGGAAGGTGCAAGATTGGGGGTGTATGTAAAATATTTAATCTCCTGACATTGGTATTGGTAAAAAGGTCACAAAACCTCTGAAATTTGTTTTTGAATTGAAATGGATAGCTTGACACGTGTAGGTGCCGGCATGGCATCTTCAGGAGTTTGTTGAGATGCTTGAGAAGAGTTTTCATCAAGCAAAAGAATCAGGTCTCTGAGGGCTCTGCACTCAGCCATGGAAAACTGCTTAGTCTGTTCTGTGATTTCTCTGTCTTTCCCAGCCCTCACTCGTTCCTCATCGAACATAAATTTGTAAGTAGGATTCCGTGAGAACAGATACAGATCTTTGATAATCTCATATTTGTTCATAGTTGCTGAAGGGCAAAAATTAAGCCCCAGTTTTAAGACATCGGTCTGATCTGCAGTGAATTCATATGGGGTTTCGTTGATAAAGCTCAACTCTGTGCTGGAGTGACACTAGGATCCAGGACAGGGTTGGGTAGGTCCAAAGGGGACAGTGGTGACACGTTTGCGAAACGTGTCAAATGAGGGTCCAAAGGGGTTTGTGTGGCCCCTTCTACTTGACGAGCCTTGGGTAAAAAAACATTTTGTGATTGTGTGACTCCATTCGACTGAGTATGGTATGTGGAGGGGGAAGTGACATTCTTAACTTGTGACTTGGAAGTGGTTTTAGACTGTTGTGTTCTAGGTCTCACAGAAGGCTGGTTCTGCATAATTTGAACTGCCTGTGTCGTAATTGGACCTAAATTTGTGTCAGTACTGGAACGGTTCAAACTGTGAACATGATCCAGATTTGGTTTCCTTGGGGCATGCGGCTGGGTGAGTGGTGACCCTCTGGGGGATTCCGCTGCTTTACATTTAGGGTGACCTTGCTATACCCGCGGGGGATGTGCTGCTGCTGTATAATTGCCTTTCACGTACATCATGTAGGTGATTCCCTCTCGCTTTACATGCATTTGTTACTGCATGACTGTTTTGATATATGTTTATATGTTGCTCTTTTGACATGTATGTGTTTATTCTTATTAGAATATTATCTTCAGCTCCAGATGAAGCGCAGACCAATCGAGCGCGAAACTAGTTGAGCTTCATTCCTGTATCTGCTTCTGGGACTCTCAAGTGGTTTAAACTCCATTGATATCACTTAAAATTACTATATGACCGCTTTAATAATTGATGTTATGTATACTAAGTAATTGGGTTTACTTTTCCACGGTATTTGTCCCAGTAACATGCATGTCACATATTGTACTTGACCCCCTGGGTCCTGGTTCACCCACTTCATGACCAGCACCTCTGGGGATCATTGGTGGCCTGTGCGCTACCTTAATTACATGCCTTGTCTGTTATTCAAATTTTAAATAATTTTTTATATGTCTTGTGTCAAAGGCATTTTTATGCCATGGTGTAACATATAAAGTCTACAAATAATTTTTTACCCAGCATGCCTACAAAGTCCATTTTTCATTCCTAGTCTTCTATTGCTCAACTTCTACATAGAAACAAGGTTGTTTTAAAGTATACAAAGCATACAATGTGTCATTGCCATTATCCCTTCTATTTATGTATAAAGATCATGCCACTGTGTTTAATATAAAAAAAAGCTGGGCAGCCAATCAGCGGATGGAGCGTACTCCATGTCCGCCAGCCACCTGCGATCGCTCCTCCGCAGTGGCAGAGCGGCGATCTGTGAGCGTAAACAAGCAGATCCCTGTTCTGACAGGGGTGTTGAGAGAGATTCCCCTGTGATAGGGAACAACAATCTCTCTCCTTCCCCAGTCAGTCCAGCCCCCATACAGTTATAAACACTTCCCAGGGAACGCAGTTAACTCTTTGATCACCCCCTAGTGTTAACCCCTTCCCTGCCAGTGGCATTTACACAGTAATCCGTGGCTATTTATAGCACTGATCGCTGTATAAATGTCAGTGGTCCCAAAAAAGTGTCAAAAGTGTCCCATCTGTCCGCCACAATATTGCAGTCTTCCTAAAAATTGCAGATTGCCATCATTACTAGTAAAAAAATAAATAAAATAAAAACACCATAAATCAATTCCCATAGTTTGTAGACGCTATAACTTTTATGCAAACCAATCAATATACGCCTATTGCGATTTTTTTTTTTTTTTTACCAATAATATGTAGAAGAATATATATCGGCCTAAACTGATGAATACATTTAGTTTTTTTTTATATTTCTTTTTTTGGATATGTATTGTAGCAAAAAGTAAAAAAACACTTTTTTTTTTTCAAAAATGTCGCTCTGTTTATAGTGCAAAAAATGAAAAACGCAGAGGTGATCAAATACCATCAAAAGAAAGCTCTATTTGTGGGAAAAAAGGATGTCAATTTTGTTTGGATACAGCGTTGCACAACTGCGCAATTGTCAGTTAAAGCGGCGCAGTGCAGTATCACAAAAAGTGCTCTGGTCATTGAGGGGGCAAATCCTTTTGGGGCTGAAGTGGTTAAATTGACTCACAATAGCTTTCAAAAAAATTACATGCTACCACAAAAATATTAAAATGTACGTGCTATAATTAATTCCTGCAGTGATTGCAGCAGCTGTTGCCATGTGTCCCCCGCACCACAACAGATCAATAACAATAACAACTCTGCACAACCAAATCAAAAGTGCATCAAATTTAAGCATACATACATAGCATATGAATTCATGTATAAACAACACCACATGTATAAACCATATGAGAAAAACATATGATACTATATGTTACTCCCCTAATCAATGAGACCATTCAAGATTTAATTTCTTTTTGTTCTGAGCATCTGTCAAATAAATCTTGCCTTCGTGTCCTCTACCCTTAATAAATAATATTATTTTCACCAATAGAACTTCCAAATAGTGAGCAGAATGTTACTTAGTAGATCACCATCAATCCGTGCATCCACCATCTTCCAACTGAACCGATTACCTCAGGATATTGACCCACTGACAGGTCAATCTGCGTCTTGCCCTTTAAATTGGGCTATTACTCCTCCTCATCTTGATTATAAGCTTTTATCCCAATGCTTTCTAAACATTCACCTGTATGCAGCCTTAAAAAAATAGAAGAAAAAATAGCCTTAAGAAGATAGAAGAAGAAACCTCATTGTGTAATATACCAACTCCTTATACAGATTTATTAAGTATTAAGTAGCAGAATTAGAATCACACTCACAAAAAAGTACACTTTGCCTAGTGCACATAGAAACAGTTGCCTCTTTAAAACAAACATTTCCCCCTTAAGGGTAAACTTCTGATACCTTCATTCATAATAGCTGTGCTTAGCATTGGGATTGTCCCACAGCTATCACTTGGTACCTGGGCCAATCACAACACCCTGCACAATGTGATAGCTATGGACCAATCACAGCATCACAAAAGTAATCATGACTATTAAGAATGAAACCCATTCATGGCAGTTCAAAACACTGCTGTTACAGTGATCATCACTATAACAGCAATCAAAGTTTAAGTAAAAAAAAAAAAAAATCCTGATAACCCCCACACTATGGTGACTCAGAACTACTCCGCTGAAAGTATTTATTAAAAAAGAAAAAAGATGTTAAGAAAAAAAGTTGAATAAGTTGAATAAAAATATATATTTTTTAACACCAGTCAGGATCCTTGATCACTGCTACACCAGTCATATGATGATGCTGTACTGCGCTGGTGATAGTATGTAAAAAAAATGGGAAAAAATGTGAAAATAAATGTAATTTCTCCATTTTCCAAAAAAAAATTAGAACTTTAAAAAACTTGCAATGCCTCTTACCAAATACCTCATGTCTACTGTCATTTGGAGTTTATTCGTACAGTCCTGGCATTTTGAAGGCCTCAATAAATGATAGGTTATGGGTGCATCAGGATTGATCAATTTTCAAATTATGCAGTATATACCATAATGTGTAGACACATTTTCACATAAATCAATTCATATACACTTATTGGGATTTTTTTTTTTTACCAAAGACATGTAGCAGAATATATTTTTTCTTAAATTCCTAAATTTATGAAGAAATTTGATTTTATTGGAAATGTTTTATAACAGAGATTAAAAAATATAAAAGAAAAGAAAAAAAAAACTATACAGTCCATTAAAATGCAAATCAAAGAATAGACAGTCTCTAACTCCAGCGCCAAAGAGTTTTTGTATGGTATTTCTGAACACACACGAATCATTATCATGTGAATTTCCAAATTGGCAAAATGCTAAATATAACTACTAATGTACACAATAGAAGCAGTGATGACTGTTGCATAAATATCTATCCAAAAGTGGCTGTCCTTCCACCTTCTTTGTTCCCTTTAAGAGACTGCTTGACTGGAGGATCTTTGATTGGGGTACATACACATATGCAGGTCAGTTAATCGAGCCAGACTTTATTATAGCAGGAATAACAAGCAGCCTCCTATCTTTGTATTTACAAAGTGTTACACTGTTTCAGGATCATTGATCCCAATGATGTGTTCCAGCCTATGTGACAAGGTCCCCTATATGATTTGAACTTTGTTCCAAATGTGAGATGTGCATATTTGCATAGTGATGTACAAAATGTCCTAACATATATGATAAGTGATTGTAGTCATTAGTCAGTTCCCTTTTTTTCCTATTGCGACACTTTAAAGGGAATTTTCCTCCCACCCGGGGACACCTAGCACCTTGTTAATCACTAGGCATGCAACTTAAGATTATTTATAGTGGAAATTACCATACGGTTTATTGACCATCAAAGATGGGTATATTGCCACCGATTTTACATTTTCATAGACAGGCCTTATGCGTCTATGTCCCCTGACATTGAGTTCTCCTTTCTCACCCCATATTCCACCTGGGAAGTAAAGGGAGCTATATATAGTCTCTGTTTTAGTTTGCCTCACTTGATTCTTGACGGGGAGATACTTTACATTTTTGAGCCTCTCCCACAAATGTGAGTTATGCTTTTGTGTATGGAAAAAACATCATATACAGTGGGTACGGAAAGTATTCAGACCCCCTTAAATTTTTCACTCTGTTATATTGCAGCCATTTGCTAAAATCATTTAAGTTAATTTTTTTCCTCATTAATGCACACACAGCACCCCATATTGACAGAAAAACACAGAATTGTTGACATTTTTGCAGATTTATTAAAAAAGAAAAACTGAAATATCACATGGTCCTAAGTATTCAGACCCTTTGCTCAGTATTTAGTAGAAGCACCCTTTTGATCTAATACAGCCATGAGTCTTTTTGGGAAAGTAGCAACAAGTTGTTCACACCTGGATTTGGGGATCCTCTGCCATTCCTCCTTGCAGATCCTCTCCAGTCCTGTCAGGTTGGATGGTAAACGTTGGTGGACAGCCATTTTTAGGTCTCTCCAGAGATGCTCAATTGGGTTTAAGTCAGGGCTCTGGCTGGGCCATTCAAGAACAGTCACAGAGTTGTTGTGAAGCCACTCCTTCATTATTTTAGCTGTGTGCTTAGGGTCATTGTCTTGTTGGAAGGTAAACCTTCGGCCCAGCCTGAGGTCCTGAGCACTCTGGAGAAGCGCTTTTCGAAGAGGTCTCACGAGTCCTGGAGTCCGACCCGGCTTCCAAATGGAAGGTTGTTCTGTTACTGGGATTCGTGTGTCGATTTTATTACTTCCTCACCGAAGTGTTGTTGAGACACTGACAAGAACTTACCGGGTCGGTCTCGGGACTGAATTTGGGTTAACTCGTAGAGACCTCTCTGGATTTTTACCGACAGGTGGTTGCAAATGGTAGGTTGGACTGTCCTGACCTCTCCTAGACGTTCCTCCTTACCGTCTCCTAGGGGTTTAGGTCCACACTTGTTGAACAACGATGAAAGGGTTTTTCTGAGTACCGACATAATCTAGTTTTCCCACGAAGATGATTTATGACTCGTTTCCCAGACTTATGAATCCTGGTACACTATAAAGTCAAAAAGAAAAAATTATTTAGACGTTTTTACAGTTGTTAAGACACAAAAAGAC